>CABEEJ010000506.1:31943-188339 GCA_901482245.1 Timema douglasi
ATTAGACTCGCAATCTTTAATTTACATCGACAAGTTCAAAGTAATTTTGACTGATCAAACAAAAGACTCTGGTACCATTCCTTTTGAGTACTAAGGTATAGTAGTGGATGGTGATTGAGAAGGGTTCATGGCGACAGCTTATTGAATAGGTCCAAGTATAGGCCTATCAACAAATATGTGGTCCTAACGCTCTTCTGCAATTAAATCATTTCCTGTTGTTTTCTTGCCCTCTTTACCTTATTGTACGTGTTCACCTGCCCTTGTCCAGTAGAGGAGAAGGGGGTGGTACAATGGCGTGTAGTTTGTAACATACGGTATGTATACCTTGGGTTTTTTTTAGTTGTGCAAGTCTATACCAAATTGAGATTGCTTTTATATCTAATTTTAGATATAACCTTGTCAGAGGTCATGCAGTCTAAAGTGTAAGAATCGCATTATTTAGAGTTTAAATAAACTACATGTGTGCACATTTAAAAGTAAGTTTTAAACAAATCCATTTTTATGTTTTTTTAGAGCTCTTTAGACCACTACTAATGTAGTTTAAGGCGACAAACTAATACCATAGGCCTAGAGCACAGACACGTAAATAACAGATAAATAGCCTAACGGGGATTTGCTGTGCCCCTCGAGTCAGGTAGAACTTAAAATATCTAGTGATAATAGCGCTCTCATGTGAACATTATTTAAAACAGCTCACTTGCAAAATGTTTCTCGTGAGAAAGGCAAGCTGATAGAATTGATCTCTATAATATAATATAACTGGATGGACATCTGTAGGTAAAATTTTCGAGCTGTCGCCTGTATACCATTGTCTAAGAGAGAAGGGAACTTTTCGGTATCCTTTTATCTCTTACACTGGCATTTTGACATCGTTCATTAATTTGATTGACTATATGAGATAAATCAATGTGTGATTAGTTAAATGAAATAAATATGTTAGTAAAAGTTTTGAAGAACATAAAAAAGTTCGAAACTGGTTAGTTTTTCTTTAAATAAGTTGATGTAGCCGAATATATACGATATTTTTGAAGGAAGCTCGCTTGTAAGGCTTTATCTCGTACCAGAATCCTATCCTGTAACTGTGTTTAAGTAGAATAAAAGACCTTCCAGAAGAAAATTTCTACTACCGTTCTAAATGGCCGTTTATCCTGTTATATATATATATTTATATATATGATAGTATTCTGGTACGAAATAAAACCTTACAGATTGGAATTATTACTAAAACATAGGGTTTAACAGATATAGTACTTCCTACAAGCCTATAGCCTAAACTATTATTTGACCGTAAGACTTCTACACAAAAAATGTCATTCAAACAAATGTAATACAGTTTTTAGCTAGCTTGTTTATATAATTATAGTTATCAAACTTTCAACAAAATATGGTTTCTGAAAGCAATATACAAGATATGAATAAACTTTTTTTTTAAATGGTAACATAATAATACTTTCTACAAACTTATAACCTAAGTAATAGTTTGAATGTATGGCAACTACACAAAGTGACAAACTTTTTAAATGAGGATAAAAAGTGTCATTAAATACCAGGACTTGACAGATATTCAAGAAATTGGGAGGCCATCACGTGAAGAAAATTAAACTCTATGGTTGAACTGATCTATTTTGACAAAAAAAAATCTATAAAAACTGCAGAAACACTGCCCTTTTCTCGCGCCCTCTACATCTCCGCCCTAATCCAAGATTATTATGTTTATGTTTCTTGGTTTAGTGTTTAGGATACTGTTCATAGAGCTCAAATAAATTCAAAAGTAAAAATAAATATGCTTGCGTTGTTGATTTAAAAACATTCCTAAGTGCACATAATGAGTTATTTCTTTGTACACATACAAGGTCTCGGCTGTCTAAAACGTTAGACTTGCAAAGTCTCATCGCTATAGCCTTATTGGTTTTTTAGATATCCGCAATGGTGGCCACACGATCTAAGGCATTAATCTCTGAATCAGCTGCCATTTAATGGAGACGTCATCTGTTTGTCTAAATGGTAGATAAATCTAATAAAGGTTTTCGATACTAATGTGAGCAATTTGAATACGAAACAACAAACAAAACTAAACTCCCCACTTCGGTGGCCGCGTGGTCTAACGCGTTATCTTGCAGTAGACTAAACTGCCGATGATGTGGAGATCAAGGTTCAAATCTCTGTCAGATGTATTAAGGGTGGTTTATCCTAAATAGTTTTCCACTCTCCTTCCAAGCAAATGTGGGTACACTTCCTATAAATATGACCATACATCCTTAAAGCCATTAGCGTAATTAGTGCATAAGCGTATAAACCGAACGGGTAGTAAGACGTGGTTCTAATAAACCAACAAAAAAAACTAAACTCTATTCTCCATTTGAATTTAAGATTCGAAATTTCTTAAGTAATTTCTATATCGATTAGTGGTTGGTATTTACTTTCCCTCGACCTCTTGGAGAGAGGAAGTATTGTGGTTGCAAAAAAAAAAAATCTAATTTGAGATTCCAATAAATGTCGACGTTTCATGACACCCTGACCGAAATATTGGTTTTTGCGATGTCGTCTGTTGTCTGTTTGTATCTCGGCCAAGAACCGAAATCATTTTACCAACCGGGCTAACTCTTGGTACCTAAGGTTTTCATAAGGTTACCTAGTGGGGTTTGTGGAATTAGATATCTAACCCCAATACTTAGGGTAGTTGACTTAAGGGCTAAAAGAGATATTTTTTTATCGAATCTCATTTAAATATTTTGATTAAAATTCTTATATATATCAAGGAGCTGGGTGTGAAGAGGGATTGGAGGGAGAAAGCTCAGGACAAAACATGGTGGCGGCAGATTGTGCGGTCGGTGCGTGGTCTTAAAGCCTGAGATAGCCGTTAATCAATCAATCAATCAATCGACAATCAATAATATAGGCACTGTTTAACATTACAAACAAAATGGTGCATCTAAATTTGGCTAGGAAATGACTTAGAAAGAATGTTACATAATATGCGGATATCTCTAAATTTGATCAAATCTCCACAATTCTTTGAGATTACGTTCGAAAAGTTGTATGACCATTAAAAATAAGACACTTTTATTCAAAACAGTTTTTATAAAACCGATATTTTCTGAGCTTTAAAGTATTTATGATTTTTAAATGCAGGTCTGGGAAAAGAGGGAGTTTATTGTTATGCTCTTTGGTGGACATATATGTTCCTTTTCCTCGATATGTTTCTGTATCAGTGTTTATTATTTCATTTATGCTCTTTGGTGGTCACATACTTTTCCTCGATATGTTTCTGTATTAGTGTATATAATTTCATGTATGCTCTTTGGTGAACACATATTTTTTCTTGATATATTTATGTATCTGTGTATATTTTTTTCATTTATGCTCTTTGGTGGACACATGTGTTCATTATTCTCAAAATATTTCTCTATCGGTGTGTATCATTTCATGTATGCTGTTTGGTGGACACATATGTTCCTTTTCATCAACATGTTTCTGTATCAGTGTATATTATTTTATTTATGCCCATTGCTAGAACGTGATACTCTCATTTCCCAGACTGACTGAACACTTTTTTTTTTTAATTAACTCATGATTGGAAAGTCACTTTGAATAATGTAAAAGATATCTTGGCTCCTGACCAGTAGGAATGTCTCATAGAAGACCCCGGAATTTCCCCCCACCCCCACTCTAATCTTATATTCCCTATATCTTACATTCCACATAGTAAGTGTTCAGCCCCAAGAGAACCATCCTGTATTTCTGCAAAGCTATATATAATTTCGTTTCACTCATCTTACGAGTTTTGATTAAATGGCTCCGTTTTTAGGTAAATACGCGAGAAAGTCCGTGAGGGGCGCCACTAAGTTTATTTTCCTTGGTGAACAATCAAGATAGAAAACAAATCAATAGGTCCTACTTTATTCAAAAGTATATAAATAACTGTTGTTCACATGGTTTGAAAGATCAGTGTCTTAAGGTGGAATGGAAGGGTACGCGAAAAAAGGCCAGTATTTTTATAGTTTTGAGTGATATTTTTTTTGTCAAAATAAATCAAATATTCCTTCAGTACAAACATAGAATTTAATTTTCTTCACATGGTGATATCAACAGTGGTTGAACATCTGGCATGAGCATGGTGGAATTATCTAACAAACTTTGTAAATGAAGAGAAAAAGTTGTCATTAAATTCCAGGACACCCTTGAAAACTATTAAAAAAATGTTGAGGTCACCATGAGAAGAAAATTAAATTCTTTGTTTGTACTGGAGCAATATTTTATTTATTTTATCCAAACAAATATTTTGCCATAAAAACTACAAAAACAATAGCTTTATCTCGCATACCTTTCTATTCCACCTTAATATTTGTCAACAATTATTAAAAAAATATGCCTGAGGTGCACACCCTCAGGTTCCTCTAAAACAGTTTTCAAAGTTTCAGCTTTCAAGAATTCTTAGTTTTGGAGTTCAACCACCTACACACTCATGTACAAACACATATCCCATTTTATTTTATGATAAAATATAAAAGAGTGGATAATGAACCATGAGCAACAATTTGGGGATCCCTGATCTGTACATCCAACCATACAATTACAAAACGAAATGCTGCTCATCAATTTTCAAATAAAAACTTACGCTGACCATTACATTTGAAATGGTCCCTCCTTCTAATCGTTTCGAGAGCTTTTACGAAAGATTAGAGGAGTTGGTCGGGAGAACACTTTTTACGATTACATGACACTCATTCCTGTAATAGGAATACAATCTATTTAGTACGCAGTTTAACTTCTCTTCTAAGAACATATCTAAAAAAATTGGTAGGCTTTGTAGTGTTTTATTGCTATTGTTTTTATAGGCACTTATAGCTGGGCTATAATAGTTTGTCACTAAACTTCTAGTGAGCTCCGAATGCCTCTAAGTTCGTTCACGGTATGAGTTTACCTGGGAAAGGACTGTTTTCCCTACCAGAAATCTATTATATAGTAGGATATTGGTAAGAAAAAAGACCTTTCAGAGGTAAACTCCTCCCGTGAATGAAGTATACCTCACCTGATTTTACAACACACACAGACATTGAAACCTCATAGAAAACTAAAATAAATCTTAAAGATGGTTTGTTCCCCATCTTATGCTAGTGCAATAAAAATGTAAACATTAAACACTACACAATTTCATATTTCAGTGAGTCTTTAAAAAGGAGAAATAATATAATATTTAACCTAAATATTTAATCAATGAATGCAATAGCATAAATTAATATATTCATAAACTTTCTTAACATCTTGTCTTACTACCTGTCCGGGATACACGCCTATGTTCTATTTACGCCAATGTTTTAGATAAAAGGAAGTTTGAATTTAGATGAAGTGTACTTGCATTTGTATGAAGAGGAAGTGGAAAACCTTTTTATGAAAAACTACCAAAAGTACATCTGACCGGAAGTCGAACCACAATCTTCCCATCAATGGCAGTCCAGTCTATTGAGCGAGAGAAAAGTCATAGCTCATAACGGCCACCGAAGCGGGTTTTTAATAAATAAAATTTTTGCTAATAAGTTAGAATATTTTGACTTTTAAGTAATACTGACCGAGAGGCCACCGCTGTTAGTGACGGTTGTGTCAACATGCGCGGATAGAGAACCATGTGGTCACGCATTGATGGTCACATGAATTAAGACATCGGTCTCACATTATATTAGGATTAATGGCTGGATTCACTAACGGTGGTTTTCCACATTCAATTTTCAATATGAATTTTCCATCCCCTTTCTGCATTAATGCGTGAGCACTTTCATTAAACAACCTTTCTCATCCCCATACCTTTGATTAGACAGAGTACGAATAATGTGAAGGTAGGAGTTAAAGGCTTTTTCCCCTCACAAACGATAAATCTAAGCCTGGTGAATGGTCAGAAAACGAGTCTATTCTCTGTGCAATCTATTTATTGCCTATTTCTCGAAAGCATGTCCTTCACATACAAAAGGCTACCAACACTAGGGCCACTAGCATTGTTGCCACATTGTATCCTCAAACTTTTCAAAATGAAATGAAGTTGACTACTTATGTAAATATGTTTATTTCTTGTTACATACAACCAATATTTAAAAAACAATTAATTAATTAAGTTATGAAAATAATATTAACAACAAATACATGAATCAATAGAATGGAATACCGATGATATAAGGGTTCTAACCTTGGTCTGGTGTACTAAGAGTGATTTTTTCTAAATAATTTTTTATCTCCCTCAACGCAAATGAGAGTACACTTCCATAAAATCCAACCTTACTCATTCTTATTACGTTAGCGTATTTAGTCATTGGTATAACCTGAACATGTAGTTAAACACAGTGACAAAAAAAAAGAAATATAATAAAATATACACGGAAATCCAATCCTGGGTTATTTGTTTTACGTGTTTTACCACTGAGTCATCCTGGCTCGTCTAGTATCCAGAGACACTTTTCACTGGTTGCTGTATTGAGTCTAATCGTGATAACTTGTTTTTAGAATCACTAAAATATTATCATATGATTTTATTTTAGTGATTCTAAAAGTAAATGAAAATATCTCATTTGGTTATAAAATATTGGGATTTTTTTCTGTTTAAAGGGAAATTAACTGATCTGAGGAACCTATAAGTCAGTAGCTACCTGATAGATTTCGAAGTAGCTTGATCCTTTTTTTTTAGCACCACGTCTTACTACCCATTCGAGTTATACGCTAATGGGTTTGGAATTGGGAATGTTGCATTTAGAGTAAGGGAACCCGCATTTGCGTGGAGGAAGAGTGGACAATAATTTAGCAACCCCCCAGTTCACCCAACCGAGATTCGAACCTTGATCTCCCCGTTCTTTGCAGTCGAGCTCAACACCAAACTAGCGTGTTAGCTAGCAACGCCACCGAGGGGGGAAGGGGGGTAATAATTTGATCTTGACAAAAATTGAAGCACATATTGTATTTTAAGACAGCCGTGGGTTTGGTTTTTTATCTTACTTAAGCCTGGCTTAAATAGATTAAAAGATTCTGTGTTCACGCCAAAATGAGTTGACCAAGTGTAAACATTCTAAGGATGTGTCAATAGCAATATTTCAAGTCACAAATGTATTATAACATATCGAAATAAGAACATATTAAAAAAATACTAATCTTTTTAAAATTCGATGAGCTATTATTAAATGGAAATTAAAAGGTTTATTCAATAAAATTTCTTGTGGGTCTGGCCAAGAAAGATTATAAAAATAAGTCATTTTGATCCATTTGAATCATATTTGTTGTCTACTTTGTTAATTTTGAGAGCATCACTATTTATTTTCTGCCCCTCTCCCACTTTCAAACATATACGGTTCATGTATGAAAGTGAAAAAAAAAAACTTTGATCACTAGACCACAGAGGTGGTCTTTATATTATTTTTTTAAATACTGGCAAACAAAAATAGAATAAAATGATCTTTTCAAATAGCCCCCTGAATTATATATAAATGGTGCTTTTATCAATCTCCTGAATTATTATTATTTTTTTATCGAAATATCTTGTATTTTATAGTGGATTATGTTTTAATGTTATGTTCTATTTACAAAATATTTTAATATTACTAAGACTTGTAATCTTATTTTTTTAAGAACTGGAACCAAAATCTAAACCCAATTAAGATCCGAAGAGAAACTTGTATTTTTCTATAGAAGGAACTTTTAAAATTTTGTATGGAGAATAACCGGAACAGGAACCAGAACCAATAAGTATTTTGGTTCGATTCTCTATTAAAAAGCTTTTAAAACAAATACTTGGGGTGTTATACGAGACACCGCAATGTCTTGAAAATAAAAGCATTTTAGAAAAAATATTATTTCGAATACGTGTGTTCTGTTTTTCAGGGTCAAGAGAACAGCACTATTTATTTTTTATTTTGTGGACGCCTTCAATGATATTTCAGGGTCAACTTTATCATTTTAAAGGCAAATCTATGTTAACGGTATTTTATTATACACTAAAAACAAACAACTTTTGCTTGAAACTTTTTTATTTAACATCAATTCTTGAAGATGTTTTAACTTGTATTTTTTTATAACAATACCAATACACAAAACAAGTCTCTTTTTTTTACTGATATAAACCATAATAAAACATTTTCTACAGTTTCACAAATAATAATAATAATAGGTCCGAACAAAATCCTCCTCTCTCGCAACTCCTGGGACTAAGGCTAGAATAAAACCAAAAATAAATGTAACCTAACAATGACCTACTTAGTTTCAGCGACACCACCTATGTCTTTCACAATTGTTCACTGCCGTTCAACAATATCTTTTGGGAACATGCATGACATAAAAAAATATTCTTCAACAATACATTAATAATTTATTGGCTATCAACAATGTAGGATAGATATAAATTAATAAAAGAGAAAAACAAATACATATTGTATAGGACTGTTTGTTTCAATGTTTCCTTAAATTAAATAAGTATGCTGAAAAGCTTCTCGCTAAAATTCTAAAGCCAACATTAAATAGGAGTTTAAAAATACATAATTTTCTTTTGTATTTTTAAGTATTTTTGTCACAATACGTCCGTTATATTAGATGGTTTTATATATTTTACCATTGTTCTTTGATTGAGGTCGTAGGTTGTAGGTTGGGGATCTTTTATTATTGGAATGTGTTTATATATAATTCCCATTTAAGGAAACAAAATTGACCAGAATTTTCATTTAAAATGTCAATGAATAAATTTCTTGAAGATGTTTTATTTTGTTCTATTTCATGAGCTAATTATTTTTTCAAAAATGTTCCAATGAAATCTACATATATCTTAATGAACTCCTTAATCACTACGAGTACATGTTAGTATAAACACGTCTTGCGGAATTCTTTGTCTCAACCGATAGCCAACAGAATATAACAAAGATTATGTCACCAAAACGCAGCCAAGTGGAGTTAGGCTATGTCCTCAATGTGGCGACTAATCAAACTTTGTGGTATACATGTCTTTGAAGGACCTACCTCAAAGACGAATGCAGTTTGAGAATTTGCATATTTTGATTGAGCTGGAGGTCCGGCCATGGATGGAAAAGTTCTTACAAGCACGTACAAAAAGGTAGGAACAAAACGGAACATCAACATGTGATTTCAAGAACCCTGGAAATAAACCACTAAACGACTCTTGACCTCGCGAGAAGCTGATGGAAACTTAATCAAGTTGCATAAAGATAGTAAACTTAAATATCTCGACTAAAGAGATTGTACATAACTAACTAGAATCCTCACGATCTTGTGACAGGCCGGTGGAAACTATTTTATTCAAGACTACATTGAAGTACCCGGCGTTGCTCTGGAGAAATATTATAGGGTAAAATGGTTAAAAAGGTGTAAAAAGCGCAGAAAGAATAAACGGGGTAAAAAAACTAAATCTTATCCTAAATATTTTTGAAATAAAAAAGTAGAAAAAGTAGATATAAACGCTAAAAAAGATCAAAAGGTGTTGTAACGAATCCTATAAAATTTATTTAAGCATTTTTTACAGCATTTACCTCGTTTAACCTTTTCAGTTGACTTACCCTTTTATCTCGTATACCTCGTTTACTCTTGTATTACACTTGTATACCCTTCTTACCTTTAATCAATTCAGTTCCATATTAATTGTTTGCTTGGATCCATGTAATTGGTTCAAGTTCTTTTTTCACTTGACTATATAGTTTATTGTTCAAGCTGTCGCTTTAAATGTCTGCCCTCTTGGACGCTCTCTGCTTGTTCACTTGACAATTAATTTATAGAAAATAACTTCTGATTAGGAAATAATATATTTACATTGTTTCTTTATGTATTTCCAAGGCCGTAAATGAGAGGGAGGCAGTTTGGGGGTTCAAACTCCCTCCAAAAGCTACAAAAAAAAATTAGCACTACCTTGTTTACGATTTAAATAAAACAATAAAATAAGCGTATATAGATAATCTAATGTTTGATTTAATTTTTAAATGTAGTTTGTGATTGTATTCATTATTCAGGCAACAAGGCCGGGGGAAATTATGACGAAATATTAACAAAGGAAGTAGGAAGTAGTGAGTGTGAAGAGAGCTGTAGAAATAGGCAAATCTGGGAGATTAGGAAACATAAAAACCTTTCAACTTGAAATTATTTCAATGGTAGTTCCAAGAACACTTAAAAAATGAGTTGCCAAAGAAAGACGTATGAAAGGGGTGATAAGATAACTGAAGGGAGAAAGGGTCAAGCCCCCTAAACAGCTTACAGTTAGATATAAGAGGTAAAGTTTTCAATTCATTCGGTCAAGTTGGAAATACATTTATTTGGAAAGTGTACAATCTTGGACTGGGAAACTGGGGTGACAATCTTTTAAAGCTATCCATGGGGCGTTAGTGGCGGCAGAACCTTAATTGTGTAGGGGAGAGGAGGTCAATTAACCAAAAAGGAATTTATAGGGTCTTGTCCCCCCTATCCCGGTTTTTAGAGTTATGGGGGCCCTTCTCCCGCAAATGTTTGACGATTGGATTGATTGTCGGAGTGGTCCTCGTTTTTTTTAAAAATGATGTTCCAATAGGATTTATTTATTATTAATTGTATGCTTCTAAATGAAATACATTTAAAATGGTCCTCACCTGATTTTTAAAATTTTAATTCAATAAATGATTTTAGATCTAAAAGTTATTTGGATTTTTTTTTAAATCCTTTCACATTAGAAAATATTAAAGGGAATTGGGGTAAATATAGAGGAGGGCAAAAATTATCAACCCCCTGAAACCCCACTCTCCAGTTCTGCCACCACCGGGTATCTCTTTACATATTCAATGCTCAATGTAAATTTTCATATTTGGAAGGAGGAGGCGCAATGCAAGTTTATAAATACTAAATAAATTTAAAAACAATTAATGCACTTAATCCTCACCTTTAACTACCATAAAAACTAGTCTCCGATAGATTCTAGAGGCATTTAATATTAATATTTGTTCCTTGATGTGGTAGTTGGAGAGATGTGCCCCTCATACCCACCCTGAAATGTTGGCCTGCCTACGGCCTTGTGTATTTCCCGATTTTCTAGTCCAATTCGTGTGTTCTATCACAGCATTATGTTGATACTGAGCAGTATAACGAATGGAAATGCTATGGTTGTGTGCGGTTGTCGATGCTATAAGACTAACTTAGAAACGCACTCCGCGGGCCCCCTTAAACAATATTTTAACCAAGGGAGATCGCGTGTCATCATGGGTAGTCTCTAAACATAGGTGACGTGAGCTCGCTAGACAACAAAAAGATAAATAAAACAAACATACTATAACAATGTGGGCTAGTTCTAATAATGTACATTACTCAAAATAAGTTATAGAAACCTATAAGGGAACTGCACATTTTATAGAGTAAAAATATCCGCATTGAGGAGCATATAGGGATAGCTATAATTAATATTATTTTCAAAACACGTTCATACTTTATCTCCTACATATCTCCTCACATAGATGACCGACACACTGCTCGCAAACAATGAGCAAATAGCAGACTACACACTAAATAACTTAACGTGCAATTAAACAATAAATGGTACAGAACTCCGCAAGGACTTTCTCGGTCTATTGTTTGAAAATGGAGATATTTACTCAAAACTCGTAATATATGTGAAATTAAATAACATACACTCGCAAACCCAAGAAAAAATTGCGTTATACTTACGTTAAACATTTTTTGACTCCCAAATTTAAATTATATGGTTTTCTTTTTAAAGGCTTAAAGTCCTCACTATTATATTTGGACAAAAAGAAACCTATATTGGGTCCACAAGGGTCAATATGTCGTATTAAAATTTCAACTTCCCGTTAAAACTTTTTATATTTTATTTGGGGTTGCACTTCTTAGGGTTATAGCATTGCTATTAAATTCCTCATTTATAAATTAAACCAATAAAAAGGCAAGTATTGACTATTGAGTTTAAAATGATAGAGATAGTTCATTGCCGTACAAACATTTCCCCTAAGAGGCTAAAGAAAAAAGAACAATATTTTGAGATACTTATTTATCTACTTACTCTATGGAATTAGAGAATTATTGCGTTAAAACGTAAGAGTAATACGGGTGTCGTATGGGAAGAAGTCTGATTGGTTGAGTTTGGTCACGTGACTACGCCCCTTGTACTCTAATTGGATGTTGGTTTTCCCCCTTCCGTACTGCGTCACTGGTTGTCCTATATATCGTGAGGGTATAAGTAGATACTAATTAGCAGAGATCCGAAGCCTCGCTTAACAAACACTTCTAAATACTAGGTGATAGAATTGAAGTGTACAGATTTTTCATGGAGGTAGAGGGTAAATTCACTACACAACGCCATCTAAAGCGACAGGCCCTCAATGCATAACAGCTAATATGATCATGACGGTAGATACACACGTCAGGGGTTCAAAATCCGATATTAGCTCCTTGTCATGATATTTTGCAGGGAAATCGGATTCCAGTAAGGTGTTTCCCAGTCTCGCTCTCCTTGCATATGCGGGCTCACTTCCTTGTCCTTACTCCCTTAAAGTAATTTTGATTGTTTCAAAATAAAAGTAATGATGATGTTACCAAACCTATGTCAAATATAATCCTTTGAGCTGCAGACCCCTAACTGAGAATAGAAATTAGCAGCCAGTGGACCAGGATTCGAACTCCCCCACCCTGCAGTTTAGTATACTGTGAAAGTGCTGTTTTAGATCTAGCGGGTAGTTTTTCACTCTCCCGCTACACAAATGCGGATTCAAATTTCCCTATTAATAATCCGTTAGCGTAATTAGTACTTAAGCGCATAAACCAAACGGTTAGCAAGACGCTGTGCTAAAATGTGTCAAGCTCGTGTGATCTCTAAAAAACATGTGCGCCATTTTTTGTTTTCTCTCTTGCGTGTCGGACCGGCCGTCTGGGCTATCCGCATATTTTTATTAATGGAACAGGAATCTCTATTAATAAAAGGAAGTGTTTGTATGTGTGCGATGCCCAGCCAAATCTACCGCACGCAGAGATCTGAAATTTTTAACATAGGTGTACGGGAAGGGGTCCGAATGCGCCTCGAAGCCGGATTTTTAAATTTTTTACTAGGCTATTTCTAACACAATACCAATTTGGGCCAAGGGCAACGAATGTCAGGCTCATATAGTTCTGGGGGGTACACTATCGGACGAGATATATCGTCTAATTTGTAAATTTGCCGTTGTTTAACTAGGTACATTAGAGATGGAAACTCTGCGGGCGTATTTATTTTTTCCTGCCACACATATGTGGGTACACATCACACCCTGTGACGTAAGGAGGTAAGATGGCTATAATCCCTGTAAGGTCGACAAACGCTAATTACTTTTATAAATAAAAGTCCAATATTGTTGTGCCAAAAGTAGTTAGTAAATCTACTTTATTCAGCCTTACTTCTTTCTTGTGTTGAATATTAAACATTTAGAACGATGGGAGGCTGTGTGTATGTGTGTGTGTGTGTGTGTGTGTGTGTAAACAGACTTTATAAGTTTTAATAAATATTCAGGGTAAACTAAACAAATCCACGCCATACTATTCAATATTATATATTTATTAATCATTGTCGAAATTCAAACTTACCAATTTTAAAAGTGTTAGCGTAATAAGTACTTAAGGAGTTCAAGTTTCGAATATTTTTTGGGTAACCTAAGAGTATTTTACACTCTCCCTATACGCAAATGCGGTCTCAAACCTCCCAATTATCAAACCGTTAGCGTTATTAGTACGTAAGCGTATAACCCGAACAAGGTAGTAAGACGCGGTTCTAAAATGTGTCGAGTTCACGTGGGTGTAGTATGTGACACCTTACCTTAAACCCTGCTTATTCTTTAAATCTGTTGTAATATTTGGTTTGGTTGGAGTGTATACATAGAGAAGAGTCAGCCTCGTAAAAATGGTTAACTCTCTAAAAAGAGTTCAAAGTCATAGAATACTGGCTTGTTGATGCAGTTGGCTAACGCGCCATATTCGTGTTAAGCTAGACTACCGAGGACAAGGGAAGATTGAACTTCGAATCTCGGATGGATAACTGGGATTATTTTCCCACTCGCCCTCCCCACGCAAATGTTGGTGCAACCTTCCCAATTCCTAGTTCATTAGCGTCAATTTGTATTTTTTGGAAAATTAACCGGGAAAATTGAATTAAAAATTAAAATCAGGGATTCTTTTTTCATGATATATAAGAATAACCTAATTTTTTACAAATAATTATAAAAGGTTTTTTATTTTCTAAACGTCTCTTTGTATAAAAATTGGAATCTACATATAAACAGTTGTTTTTTCCTCATTGTTTTTTTTTACCACCGGTTATGTTCTGGTTATACTATTTACGCTAATGGACTAGGAATTGGGAAGGTTGCACTCGCGTTTGCGTGGGGGGAGGGAGAATGGAAAAATTTGTCCAGTTCACCCGACAAGGTTCGAACCTTTTAATAATTACGGGTAGTTTACAAATAATTTATCTTTGAAAATTTAATTTTGTTAAATATAATAGAACAATTTGGTTTAAAGTTTTTATTTAAAGATTGGTTATTGTGATCAACAAAATTATTTATTTGTTTGTTTTGATGAATAAAACATAGTACTTATTAATTGGTCACATATTTTAAACAGAAATATTATTTTAGAATAATAATTGATTTTTTTCACCTTTTGGATATAACATTTCTATTTTATCTCCAGAGTATATTTTTCTCTATATTTTATTTAAATTATCTAGAACCCTAACAAGCTCTGTCTCTTTTAAATAACATTCATTTAATATTTTTATTACATATTACAAATAGTTTAGGTCATTAAAAATACAATTAGTCTAGTAAATTACAATATTATTGTTATTAAACCAGAGCTCCATAAGCAGATACACCAAAGATGGAAATATATTAGAAATAATTACATGAATAATATTTAAAAATATGTTTACATGTCTTTATTAGTATCATTTTCTCACACATATTTGGTATTATTTTAATATCTATATTTATTACCTATGTATCTTAGTATGTATCTTGCTATTTTCCAATTAAGGTTTAAGATATACTCGTAAATACATATTCTAAAACTATATATATTATATATATATATTATATATATATATTGTATATATAATATATATATACAATATATATATATATTATATTATATTATATATATTATATTATATATATAATATATATATATATATATATATAGTTATTCCAAGTTTTGTGTGAATAGATATTATAGAACTGCTATGTTTGTGTTTTAACGTCTACACCCAAACTCCACACTCCACACTCCAATCCTATAAATACAGTTTATTTAGCTTAGTAGCTCAGTCTCAAACATTATTGATTAAACAATTGTTTCCAAAATAATATATTTTTTTTTTACTTTATAACGTCCCAATAATTACAATATATAAATTTTAAAAAAATTAATATGCGCGTGTGTGTATGTATTTAAACGGACATTCTAAGTTTTAATAAATATCTATGGTAAATTAAATAAATCCACTTCATAGTACTCAATATTATAGATTCCTTCAGTAGCATCGATCGTATTTTAGGAGGTTATTTTTATAGACATTCCGGCTAACGCGCCATATTTGTTTTGAGCTAGACTACCAAGGTCGGGGGTGGGGGGTGGGGGGATATCTAGGTTCGAACCTTGTTGGGTGAACTGGACAAATTTTTCCATTCTCCCTTCTCCCAAGCAAACGCGAGTGCAACCTTCCCAATTCCTAGTCCATTAGCGTAAATAGTATAACCAGAACATAACCGGTAGTAAAAAAACAATGTGGAAAAAACAACTGTTTATATGTAGATTCCAATTTTTATACAAAGAGACGTTTAGAAAATAAAAAACCTTTTTCAGCCAACATTTATAAAGTAATACTACAGTATCAGTGATATTTCATAGGTATTAATAGATTGCTGCAGATCACTTTTCTTGACCTATGAATACTTGAAATTAGATCTAGGGGCTTTTCTAGTTGTTCCTATAAAACAGGGACTGTAGTTCAGTGAGACAGCTCTAAGCTGTCATGTTCATCTCTAGGATTCGGTTAGAATATCGTTGTGATGCAGTGGGAATAAATCTAGATATTGAGATTTTCGATCTTGTTTTCTCTCTGAGCTATCCCCATACAATCCCCTTAGAAAATTGTGGGGGTACAGGAAGTACGACCGTACTAACAGACATTAGCCGTGCTAAAGATATCAAGGTTTTAATCCCGGTGTGCACGCCGTCTAAATGTCAGGTTCATCTTATTCTGACAGGGCAGAAATTTAATCCCTAGTGGTGTGATCTGTAGGTATTTTTCCCTCCTGAACATTTTCTTAATCATCCCTACCACACGTTTTGCCAGAATGGGTACGTGTCACTCATATTGTTACGGCAGAGGGAGGTCGTGGGTTCGAATCTCACTCGGGTGAATTAGGGTAGTTTTCTACTTTCCCTCACTCCGCGTAAGCACTGGAACATTTCTATCTTACTCCTCCTGTCCATGACAGATACCTACACCCACGCATGTCGACAGATGATACCAAACAACTAATTTTAGCATACTTATGTGGTGGGGGTAGAGGCCCCTAACATAGGATTCCAAGGCCCCTAATTGCACATAGTTAGAGATGTATCAATGCTTTCTATTGGTGACATCACTGGGAAAAACCCATTACCACATAGGGGGTTGCGACATTGCGATTACTAGCTGCGACATCACCGGGAAAAAACCCCTTGTCAAGGAGAAGGTTTCCAAAGTCAATAGTCAATCTAGCTCACGGTTTCAAGTTTACGATCTATTCCTGTGTTTTCGACACGCCAAACTTGCGCCTGTCGTCAGGAAAACCCCATTGTGACATCAATCAATATCATGATCTATTATTGTCCCGACTTGTCTTGTCGACCCGCCAAACTGGCGCCAGTTATGAGTCACTAAGAAACCCCATTGTCACATAGAAGGGGGAGAGGGGGAAAGAGTTTGCCAGGGTCAATGACCTCGTGTACTAGCTCACTGTTTCAAAGTTATGATCTATTCCTGTCTCTACTTGTCTTGTCGACCCGCCAAACTGGCGCCAGTTATGAGTCACTAAGAAAACCCATTGTCACATAGAAGGGGGAGAGGGGGAAAGAGTTTGCCAGGGTCAATGACCTCGTGTACTAGCTCACTGTTTCAAGGTTATGATCTATTCCTGTCTCTACTTGTCTTGTCGATCCGCCAAACATGCGCCAGGTATGAGTCATCCTGAAAACCCTGGTGGGGAGGGGGGTGAGTTTTGTGACATCACACGCAATGATTACGTCGTTGGGGAAAAAAAAGTGAACATATAAAATAAGAATATATAAGTACTAACATGTTTTGAACAAGAACCAACATTTCTGGAAAGGGAGCAGGAGTAGGGTGTGAGGTTGGGATGGTGGGAGGGTGGGAGAGGGAAAACCAACAGCCAATCGGAGAGTGAGGGCGTAGTCACGTGACCAAATTCAACCAATCAGAGCGTTTTCCCCATACGACCCCCGTACTACTCTTAAGTATTATTTGTACAACTAAAGCCAACAAAATTGTATTAATATATTTGCCAATATCTCAGAAACTATTCGTTTTTATAGATATATTTTAAATAAAAGTTTATTTTTAATAGTACTACAATTTTGCAATGATAAATTATTTAGTACCTAAAATGGTTAAATTTATAAGGAAATTTCTGCTTCTGTAAAGTACCCTAAATTAATTTCAACAGAAAAATTTAAAATAACAATTTTGTTTACAATTTTAATCAACGACTATATTCGAGTTTTAATCAAAATAGTTTGAGCCGATTTTGAGAAAATTGATTCTTTTTTTCTTTTCATCCTTTATTACTTCTTAGGGCTCGGAGGGTCATGAAACGTCGATATCCATTAACATCTCGGGTTAGATTTTTTTTACGGCCGCAATACTTTACCTTTTGTGTTCGAAAAGTTAAAAAAAAAATATTATTTCGTTTTTCTTGTAAAATATTGGTTTTATTAAAATATGCTTCAAATAAAAAATTTGTTATTATACATACCTACATATTTGCAATGATAAATAATTTCATATCTCAAATAGTTTTGAAGATGTGATAAAAAAAATTAGAATTTACGCATCAGACCAGAACCCTTAAATTCATTTTGCCGAAAAAATATAGTAGCCATTTTATTTATAATGTTGATCAGTGCTTGGAAATTAAATTTAATCAAAATCATTTGAGCCGAATTTGAGAAAATAGTTTTTTTCTCTTTTCACCCTTCAGTCAACTACCCTTAATTTTTGGTTTAGCTATTCAATCCCAAAAAACCTTTAGGGCAACACTATGAATACCCTAGATACCAAGGTTTAGCCCGATCGGTAAAATGGTTTATGTTCTAATCTGAACTACAGACAGACAGACAAACAGACATACAACAGACGGACAGACATACAAACAGGCATATGGAAATTCAAAAACCACTTTTTGAATTTGGGGGGTCATGACACGTCGAAATTAATCAAAATCTTGAGTTCGATTTTTTAGCGATTTTAATACTTTCTCTATTTGTAAGATAGAGGGAAATTAAAAATGAGCAGTTCCAGAATTAATAAATTTTTCAGTTCTATAAAGGGTGCCCAATCGATAAATTAATAAAGTAAAATATAAAAATAGGACCGAAAGTTGATACTTATTTTTTGAACTTCATGTGTAAAATATGTTGATCTCAAAATATTACCTAAGTAAACATGTGAAGTTCTAGGCCAAATTTTGTGCAGCACTAAACAATCCCTTCACTACCCTCTGCATTTTTACTCATCAACTCATGACATCTGTGTCAAGTTTCGTAGGTACATTTCAAAATTATTTTTACCCGCTTTGATTGCCGCATCGTTCAAGGCGACATTCTTGCAATAGACCGGACTACTAGTATGATGGGGAAATCGGGTTTATAATCCCGATCGAGTGTATTGGAGATAGTTTTTCTTAATGATTTTACACTCTACCTTCACGCAAATGTGGGTACACTTCTCTGAATTTTACATTCTTCATCCCTTATATACTATCTTGATTAATACATATGGTTATAAACTTTGACGAAAAATCAATGCTTTAAAAAAATACATTTGTAGTCATACTTCATTAGTCGAAAAACTATTCTCACTACTGTGGGAACCCAATACACAAACCTACGGATGAATGGAACAAATTATATGCTCGTGAACTTTCGAAAGTATGGTTTATTTTAGTGAACATATTTTCAAACCCGTCCTGACTCTATATATCTCTAGTTGTGCCTTGTAACTAAGACCTATTTGATTTTTCGTGATTTCTGTTCGACATCTAGTGTTTTCTCCTGCTGCTGTGTATGGGCAATAAAGTGGTACGATAGAAGTTAAGTTGGTTTAGTCACAAATATTTTTATAATTTATCGTTTTTCTTATCACTGCAACGCACTAGCCTTTCAGGCTATATTCAACCAAGTATTTTTAATCACTACATTTAACTAACCGTTAGGGCTATATTCAACCACATTTTAATTATCACCCCGTCTCACTATCTTTTTGAGCTATACTCAACCTCATAATGTTTGTTTTTTGTCACCATATCTCCCTACCATTTCGGGCTACATTAAACCGCGTATAATTTTCTTAGAACTGCGTCTTACTACCAATTTCAGGCTAGATTCAACAACGTATTATTTTTTATCATCGTACCTCACTACCATTTAAGATTTATTCAACCTCATACTGTTTTTTTTCACCATGTATCACCACGCGTTAGGGCTAAAATCAACCACGTATTCTTTTTTTCTATCACCGTGCCTCAATACCCGTTAGGACTACTCTAAATATTAATTTTAATATAACTCATATAATAAAAAAATGATTACATACTACTCACTAATTTCCCAAAAATCGATTTGTACACAATTATATTCCAAATTGTATTAATAAAAACAGTTGTGCATATTTGTTTTCTATCTTATGTTGACCTACAGGTACTGTAGATAATATCTTAAATTTTAGAAACCTTTGAAAAGTTAATTTGGAAACGCAAAAATCAAAATTTTTAGGATCACATAAATAAATGTGAAAAACAAATTCTATTTCTAAGAAAACTAAAACTTTAAATGACCAAAATTTAAAAACAATTACTAATGAATTAGATAAATTAGTTGAAGGAACTGAAAAAGAACTTAAACAATGTTTAGCTTTATAACTTTTAAACCGTATTAAATAAGGAATATAAACTATTTTTAACACTAAAAAATGTGGAAAAAAAAATTACAAATAGAAATTGACAAACAATAAGCGTACTGGTCTAACGCAATACTCTCGTGTTAGACTGGATTGCCGGTGATAGATACACTTTCTCTAAAATTCTACCTTCACTATCCCTATTCCATTAAAGTATTATTATTGTATGGGTAAGACTTGGTCGGGTCGAGGAGGAAAAATAAATATTCAACCTACAAAGGCTTAGTTACATATTCTCAAACACATTACTCTATGGAGGATGCGATGAGAGCCTTTCACGGACCTCTGGAGTTCAGCATCTCGCTTACCCGAGCAGGGCTTTGGGATGTCTGTGGGACACTTCCGGGTGTATTACATAATCCCCAAGCCCTTGGATAAGAGAATTGGTGGAACCAGGTACCTTGTCTTAAAAGATTTGTACACATCTCCAGAAATTGGTCTTTGATATGTTATGGTCAAAGCCCGAAACTGGCCACTTCGTGAATTGGCTGGAATTTTTGTAGATTGGTCAGCTTTCTTGGGCAAATAGTGAAATATTGATTGGGGAAATTTTAATTTACGTACTCGACAGCCAAAGCGCTAATTAACCACGACAACCTGGCCAGTGCTCGAGTTTCTAGATAGTATGACACAACACAACACAATCCCACCCTAACCTCACCTAACCTAACTGAACCTAACCGCTGGGACTAGAGAGTCGCCCCTCGGGTGAGGGTATCCTTGGGGGCTGGATGTGGACCGGTGACCCCCAACCACCATCCTCCTACTTACACAGAACATAACTTAAACTAATTGTAAATTAGTATATAAAAGACGATATTATTTACTAGACAGCAAATAACCAAAACCATTCCTGATGAAGAATTATCATATTGACCTATTATATATTTCATGCTAATTTCGGTGACCAAAGCTAGACGTGGCCACCCATTTTCAAAACTGGCTAGACTTTGGGCTTTGATCATGACAAATATAGGGCCTCACCGAAGTTAGGTTCATAGCTACACTGGAGACGAACCAAGGCGCGTCAACAATGATTCTTTGATACCAATTAAAGTGCGATCCCACCAGGTAGCCCCTCAAGAGACACGCATAATCGATCGAGAAGCAGCTTAAGTAGCTGTTAGTACGGCGTCAATGACTGCCTGGTAGATTTATTAGGAGGATGTTGTACTGACCAGTAGTGCATTAAAAATTTATGGGGGTGTAATAAAACCTTCAACACCCCACCACTCCTCACACATACACACACACACACACACACACACAAATGTTAGTAAAATATTAAAACATAATTAAGTATATGATGATACAGAAGTATTATGCCCCGCGATTGAGCTCCAATTATTACGTTGCCGGGATTTGAGTGAGTTATTGTGCCGCGCATTTGGGCACCAATTATTACGTTATTATTTATTTGCGTCCACGATGGGCGCTAATTATGAAGATATGGATATTTTGGTTTAATTATCTGATAATTGCCCCGTGATCGAGCACCAATTATCTTGATGTCAGTTCGTTTCTATGATGTGAACACGAGCGCACCTTACTGCGCACTCGCGTGGTTATACGATCTGATTACCTCTGATTTTTATTTTAATAAAATAAATAATGTTGCGCACGATTTACTAAGATGATTTCACCTTCGGCACTGAAGATATAATATTAGATGATACAGTTTTAGTTGAACTAAAGATTATTTTTCTATGACATTACACGTTCCGTGTTTTGAGTACCATGTTCTGTGTAGATTTATGTTACTACTATATATTCATATGTACAAGCGGATTATATATTACCTTCCCCTTGCCTCTTGGACCTATTGTCACCAGTGTCAAAACCAACTAATAGAAAGAGTCCTGGCGACAGGGTTGTGAAGGCTAACTTCCTATTAGGTAGAGGGATCTAACGTGACTTGCTTTTTAGGTAAACACTAAGGAGTTGATCTTTTAAAGAAAAAATAAGTATATTCCATTCACCGTAGGAATTGACTTCTGAAAGGTCTTTTTCCCTACCATAAATCTACTATATAGTAGGATATTGGTAGGAAAAAAGACCTTTCAGAGAGTAATTCCTACCGTGAATGGAATATATAACGGTGCAAGACTTTGACATTATTTCTGGAAAGTGCGTGATTTTCATTGGATGAAGTATTGAAAGGATATTTTACATACAATACTCTAAAGAAAAATGCACTTCATCCATAATTTTTTTAATATATAAGAGGTATTCAAATCAGAATCATTACAAGTACTATTGTATTTGAAAGTAGAAGCTAGATTTTAAAGCCAGGTTTATCCACTTTGATGCTCAACTGGCATAAGGCGTCAATTTCGTAATAACTGGACTGCCATTTATGGGGTGGTGGTGGGGGAGGGGATAGGGTTAGGATTCAAAACCCTGTGTTATGTACTGAGGGTGGTTTATCATAAATGGTGCATTCCCTACAGTAATTTGAGTTAACATTATGAAGAAAGAGAGAGTGACGTCGGATACAAAGCGATAGAAAAGTACAGTTATTTAAAAATAAATATTGTCATTCTGACTTTAAATTGAACTATTTCGATAGTGTTGGCTAATAATTTTTAAACGTAATTCTAATAAAAAATTGTTCTATCAAAAAGGTGCTGTCCCCTAAAGCCACCACCCCTAGGCCCGTGCCTAAAGGGCCCATAGTGTAAATTCGCTTCTGCCTCTGCCTCCTCCAGCTTCCAGAATGTTCTTCTTTCCTTCAAGCCATCTAGTTTTTTGAATCATCCTTCTTCCTAATATACTCTTTCTCTCAAGATTTAATTCTATAACATAGTGCAGAAGACAATTATATATCAACATAGTATTAACATTGTTGACTATGAAAATATATGAGTTTTTTCTAAAAGTCCTTTAATACCAAAATCTTACTATAACTATGACTAGAGAAGAATGATAAGGAAAGTTAGTGGCAGTCACGTATGTAATTTGATCACGGTCTAGTAAATATATCGTGTGAAAAAAGTATCGATACTCTATTGATATCGATATTTTCCTTTCGATATCCGTAATTTTTTTCCTATACTTTTAATGATATTAGTACTCACACTCTGGTATCAGATCGGTATAGATAGAAACAATATTTTTGTTATCTTCACTCATGCTTGGATTAAATGTTTACGATGGTTAAAGAAGGGTACAAAATAGATTGAAAAAATGTATATTACTAATCATATTTAGCTGTTAAATAACTTAAACATCAGCTACATTTTCATAGATATTTTGAAAGCTGGTATGGTAAAACCTTTTATAATATCCATTATACAACATTATCTATCATACTTTTCAAGCTCCAAAACATAACATAGACTCGATAGACCTAAATATACTATAATATGATTAAATCATAATAGTTTTCAATGTTTAAATAAATATGAAAATACAATTATTATTCTTACTATGCAAAAGTTGAAATTATTACTTGATAAAAAAATATTTTTACAGATTAAAATTTCAATATCGATATCTACCGTTATAGATACTTTTCTTTCGCTCCTAGTACGGTATGTATATTTTTCTTCCGATACTTTAAATGAGTACAGTATCGATACTTTTCTTTCGACACCACATCCCTAGTCCAGGGCCGTACTCAGCAGGGTTCTCTTGGGAGGGGGTGAGAGCTCATACCTGCGTTGACTAATGGGGAAGTCTCCTTAACAGAAGATGGCAAATATTAAAAAAAAAATTATTTAAGTACTGTAAGAAATTTAAAGTGTTTTCTGTATATCATAAATTGGGTTGTAAATGCTTTGACATTTTTAAGACTCCAAAAAACCACTACTAGTAAAGGCATTAAAAATAAATTTAAAACTAATTTATTGATAACCAGCTCTAAAAATTTGATATAATGTAAACTTATGTACAGTACATGTGTACATAAAGTATGTTCATGAACCCCTGTTTGTGGAAACGTTGTTATAGGTCATTCGTTGGTATTTGTTTGGTCATTTTGTCTTTTTACGCCATATTTTCTTGGTTTCCCTTATTTCTAGGAATTTTTGTTGAATAAGTATATCTTTAAATACTACCAACATTTTTCTATAAATGCATAAATACTAAATTATATATATATATATGCACACAGTTGTTGAAATGTGAAGATAATATAGGCAGATATCTATTATTACTGAAGCAGATGTTTTTTGATCAATATTATATCTAGTAAAATGCTAGAGTTTAGTTAATAAAGATAGTTTTATTGCATGCATTTTTTTTAGTTTAAAATTGGTAAATCTGTTGCAATTTTTTGATAGCTTGAAGGTCATCATGATCTGGACCTTGTTGATAATACTTTAAAGATGTGAGGAAAGGGGGTGACCTGTAAAATGGCTACTCGCCCACCCTACCAAACACTGCGTGCGTCCTTTACGTTGTCCTGACACTGGATAAGATTCAGGCTGCCAAACACCTTAAACTAGACACCCGTAGCGCATGACCACAAATACAGGCAATGATTAACTTAAAATATTGTATACTAATTATCTTTTTAGTTTTCCACCTCACACGGATCATATACGCGTACAACCTGAACAGGTAGTAAACCGTGATCAAAATTAGTACTTCTACGATCATTGAATGAGAGTCAGTACACCAGAATGTTTGTAGAGAAAGAAGGTGAGCGTTAATATTTAAAAAAAACACCTATTGAACATGGTTTGGTTTGAACAAAGGTAGCTCGTATTTACGTGTCTTGATTGATAGTCAATTATTTCCAACACCGCGTCCTACTACCAGTTGGTGACCTGGCGGTCTAGGGGTAAGGTGTCAGACTTCTATGCTGGCAGCCGGGGTTCAATCCTCGTTCCCGGCACAGATTTATCTGATAGCCAAACTCTTCCTTCACCTCTGGCAAGACATCTTGTGAATGTGGGGAATGCCAGGCCTCCACCGTGGTTCAGATTCCACGTTAAACTGTAGGTCCTTCATTTAATCTCACAATCACCCTACCATTACACATTAGCGTAAGTGCGTATAACCCGAACGCGGTGCTAATAATAATAATAATAATAATAATAATAATAGTAATAATAATAACAATAATAATAATACCAGTTCGGGCTGCTTATGTACTAATTACGTCGATTGCTATATGGATTTGGGAAGGTTATATTTATTGAAAGTGTACCAGCATTTGCGTGAAAGGAGAGTGTAAAACCATTTAGGGATAATCACCCTCAATGTTCCCGAGCGAGATTCGAACCTTGAATTCTTCGTCATCGCCAGTTCAGTCTACTGTGAGAGAAGCACGTTAGACCATGCGACCACTGAAGCGGGTATTTTCAACTTAAATGGTATTACTACTAACGTAACTTCGATCAAAACTAATCTTAGTTTATTTGTTTTTGAAGCTGGAAGCTAATAATAGGAACCAAAAAAGTGGTAAACTCAGTGTCGATCTGAAACGAACGAAGGACATATTACTTTGAATTCAAATGTAAAATTATACATAGTAGGTACTTTCTTTGAAACATATTTCGGTATATCGATTACTATCCAACCAATGTAAAGATCATCAGAGGTATAAGAGTAATAAAAAAAATATGCTCGAATAGTAATTCTTCCCGATGAATTATTCGTGGGCTTTTATTATCTGGCAGTCAATTGAGGTCATACCACCCACCCCCAACCTTTCCCTACACTGGTGCCTCTGGCGTTGTTTGGATGTATTTCGCCATTCTCTTGTCAGTTGTAGACCGAATGAAAGAAGTAAAAGGAACTGAATGCCTACGCCTCCTTGCACGCAAATAGCGTATTTTCCCTCTTGCTACATCATTTCGAATTTTAGGTTCAGGAGGATACCCAAATATAGCGTCTTTTAAAAAAAACTTCCTACATGGCTTAGACCAAATACAAACAAAAAATGAGATCTACATACTTCAGATTATTTTGATTAATCATATAATTTACAAAATAATTGGTTTATACTTTTGGTTAATAGCTATACTTCAATTTCCTTACGCTTCTTCCTTCATCATTTTTTTTTTCATTACAAACATTAATATAAAATCACTATTGTCAATTCATATAAAAATCAACTTTATTTTTTTCTTAAAGCTAAATATTTATAAAAAAGAGTTATCAAAAGCTGGAAATAATATTTTGGTAAGGATTACTAATTAATTGTCCTTTTCTTGCTTAATTAAATAAAACAAAATACGAATAAGAACTATTCTAATTTTTGTTTCACGGCTGTAGCAACAAGAGGTATTATAGTGCATGAGATAATAAATTAAAAAGTAGAGTAATGTATTCACACTTTTATCTTCTTATAGCTGGCCATCATAAATTATTATAAACATTTTTTTTAATAACATAGAAAAATAACCATATGAATTATTGTTTTAAAAATCAAATTAATTTTCAAACACAAGCGCACGAATAAGGGTTATTTTGACGTAATATACCGATTGAAATTGTCCAGTTAATCATATTTATTTATGAATGTAAGGGAACCTCTTAGAAGCTCTCATTTTAAATGGTTTTTAATATAATTACAGACACCGTGACTACAAAAACAGAATCATCAAACGGCAATTTTCATAATTTATCATTTTAATAGAGTAATAACGCTTTAATAAAGGTCTGATGTAAGACTTTTGACTGCCTCACTTGCATTACATATGGAATTGCAGATCATATGGTTTGACGTATGGATACACGAAAGTAAATCTGGTAGGCTTTACTTGTTTTCAATCACGTTGTTAGTAAGTAAATCAGGGTTTACTTAATCTATGGAACAGGAACTAAGATAGTAGTTTAATAGAAATGCACTCGAAACAGATTGGAAGAGGCAAAACACAGTGATAATCATGTTTATAAAACCAGATACGGCTAAGAATTGAATCTTAACCTTTCAGTCAACTGATAAACCACTGAATGACAAGCCTTACACTTTATACCACATGACCATAATTGCTAATGCAAATTATATTTTACAACGAATTTATTAAAAGAAAAACCCCATCAAGAATCAATACAATCATTATTAGGATGTTTAGTGAGTACAAACAAGATATTATTTTATAATAAAAGTTATTATTTAAATACAAACTTTGGATAAAACTTTTATAACGAGATACAACATAAAATTAACGAAGTACCACTTTTATTTAAATGTTCTTTGGTTTAAAAATGATGGACCATGGAAGAGAAATTTAATAATTTTTACAAAGTTTACAAAATAGTTGATAACAAACTCCTAAGCGCTTGTTACGTAGGCGAGATCGTTAAGGCGTTAACCAAACCTTGTTGGTTTTAATCCTGGTGGGCTTAAAGCTTATTAAGCTTTACTATGTAGCAATATCATGTGATTGACGAGTGATTTATAATACATTATTGGTGAAGTATCAGGCGTTAATAGTCCTTAGCATTATTTATTAAAGATATTAAGGGAAAAAAAGCCGTAGATAAACAAACCTCTAGGCACGAGATTGCATCTGAACCAAATTTATTTATATTGCTTTGATCAGGTTAGGTTTTGCTTAAATATAATTAATTATACAGAGAGCAAAGTTTATTTAAAATTTAATTATGTTAAGGTGAATTAGGTTAGGTTAATTTAAGTGACGTTATTCCAAGTTTTACATCCATGAGCTTGTTATATATTAAGCTCAAGTTAATAAGACGTGAACCCACTTCGGTGGCTGCATGGTCTAAGGCGCTACTCTCGCAAATGATTAGACTGCCAATGAAGGGGAAATTGGGGTTTTATCCCGGTGGGGTGAACTGAGGGGAATTTTTCCTAAAAGGTGTTTCCACTCTCCCGCCACAAAAATGCGGGTACACTTCTTTTAAATTCAACATTCCTCATCCCTAACACATTAGAGTGATTAGTATGTAGGCATATAATTCGAATTAATAGTAAAACGTTGTGATAAAAAAAACTTTATTGTATTAATATTATTTAAGTGCACGTACAGTAGCCCCATGGCTTCTTTGGTGCTGACTGACAGCTCACAGCTGACAGTTGACAGCTTTAAAAAGCTACCAGACCAAATTACAGTATCCCTACGCCGAGCCAAATGATTTGCAAATCATGTGTTTAGCAGCTGTCCCTTTTGACTGTTAGAATTCAGCTGTGAGCTGTCAGTCAGCACCAAAGAAGCCATGGGGCTACTGTAGAAATAATGATGTATGCATTTGGGGCTCTTTAACATGGAGTGGGTGCTACCCGTGCCTGTATTTGAGTACAGACCCACAGGACTTTTTAGCTGCTGGTTCTTGATAGTTCTAGAGCAGGTCTCCACACTAAGTGGAGGTTGACTACCTCAACCCCGCAACTTCTCAGTTTCTGTCAATTATGTCCTCAATTTTTTTAATGCATTCTACTTTATTACGTCGACGTGGCTCCCTGGTCAAAATTCATTTGTAGAGCCCCCAGTCACTAGCTTTATCAAAGCCCCGTCCCTCCAAATAATGTAAACATATAATTTTTGTTTCGTGTTATTTCAGTAGCTTATATATATATTGACTTCTCCCCAAACCTAGATTTTATTCCCCAGCCAACTTGTACAAAGAACAACTGTGTTGAGTTTGAATTAAATCGGTTACTGTGTTCAAAAGCTATCTTGAGACATATCCAGCACAGAAATACATACAAATGCAAATCGGTGGAGTCTAAACGGAGAACTCACTTCACTCGTTCAATAAATTAAACCCCATGTTAAAATTTTTATTTGTTTTTACATTCTTCCAATATTTGTTGGATCGCCTATACAGGGAGCCTACTATATGAGCTCCTGATGGACCAACATACAATGTGACCCATTTCTTCTTATTATAAACGTTGTAGAAATACAACATTACAAATTATGACACTTCGAGATAAGTTATTATTTTAGAAAACCTAGTAAATGAGTTTGTTACACCAAATATTTACTCCTTACACACAATTCCCCCAAAATGGTTAAACTTTCAAACCAAATATGTGTAATTTTTAGCACACATAGGTTTGCGAACAATTATTTTATATTTTGAAAATTAATACTGCATTTGATATTAATTATTAAAGTGACTTCAACACAATATTTAAACGTCAACAACATAATTACAAATAAAAGGTTTAATATTTTTGGTAATAGCAGAAATTAGAAATTTATATAAACCTAATCTTAATTTTCTTTTTGTAATATTAAAGATTTTAAAATTTAAGTGTTTTTCACTTCAGGTTATGACAATACAAACAATTTTGAAATGCGTCCCTTTCACTCTTCTCAATTTCGAATGTGGCCCTCATGATAAGACGAGCTTGACACGCTTGTTCTAAAGTTTTAGGTTCCTAATAGACTGAACTGCTGGTGTTGAGGAGGTCGTGGCTCATATCTCAGCAAGGTGCCCCGGAAATTGTTTTACACTTGTGATTTGTAACTGTGTCTTCTCCATTCTTTCTTCACACTATTTTGGTTGAAATTACAATAATATATCCGTACACACAGTAGGATTAGAATAATTCGACATTGTTTAGTTCGAAAAATTGGATAGTTCAAACCTACCTTGATTCTCCATGAAATTCATATCTATATCAATGATAAATAATAACATTTAGTTATAATTTTAGAAATAAATATTTTAATAATTCAAGGCTTACTTAGTGTTAATTTTTTCTAGTTTCTACTCCTTTCAAAACTAGCTCTACGACGGTGGAATGCTGGCATATGGGGAGATTCCTGAAGGAGTAAATAACAAAAATATCCAAGACATCTCTGATGAAGAAGAGAGCACAGACGTACAAGCGGAAGAACCAATCGCATACGTTTCTGAAACACTTATAAAGATGGAAAACATGAGAATATTCACTTAACAATACGTAAAAGACAATATTTTTCATGCAATCAGTGAACTTGAAGATTTCATCTATTTAAATATCTAAGAAAATTACAAAAAACCAAGATAATTAATTTTTTCAAATGTTATGGAAAAAAGCTGATTAATTAAAGTATACAATTTTTATATGTTAGTTTTTACAAGATTTTATTTTGTTTGAATTTATAGATTGTGTGTGTGTGTTTGTATAGTATATAAATAATAAAATGTATGTGTTTATATGTAGAATATTTTAAGATTATTGATTTATTGTATACTAGCTATTTAGATATTCGTAAAAATGGTTAATTCGAATTATGCATATTTATAATTTTTTTAGATATCTATTGGACTTCAAATTAAATAAGTTTTGCTGTAACGTAATATATTCTTCGTAATGATTGGAGTAATACGTTAATAAAAATAGTATTAAAGTGCATTAATGGAAAAAAACAAAACCTATATTTGTGTATTCAATAAAATCAAAAGAACTCTTTTAAATATTTGTAATTAAAAAAAAAAAATTGTTATTCCAATCGAAATGTTTTCGCTGAACCTCTTTCCTTACTGATATGAATATTTGTCATTCATTTGACTTATCAGGCTTTATTAGGTTTTCTAAAATATCTAAAAAAAACTCCAAATATTTTTTCCAAAGATTCGGCTAATACAATAAAGTTGTAGGAATCAATGGAAGAAAATCTATTATATTTTGCCAATAAATTAGCACACGTGGATTGATAAAATAAAGAGAAAAAGAAAAAAGGTATTTCAAAAATGTAGACGTGCTGGAACGTGCCGAGTGGCAATCAATACTCCTAACAGTGTGGAGATGATTCGAGGCCATAGACCAAAGCTGTGGTTCCTGAAATCCAATGGATTACGACACTCTTAAATTCATAATCATATTTGGTGACTCATAAAGATTTACAATACATATTTTACTAATCATTATTTTCTCCAGATTGCTTATATTATTCTTACTACTGCCAACATTATGTATGGGAAAATACGAAAGTAAAAGTTTGTGTAAGTACGTTTAGTTTTAGCACATCATCTTACTACCCGTTCGGGTTATATGCGTATGTATGTAGCATTTATTGGAAATAAGATACAAAAGTGCACGAAGAAAAAAGAAAGACTGGACACTATTAGAAAAAGCAAGTAAACTCACCTTGGCCCCATTCAGCTGCTTCAACTCACTAATGTTCTCCCCGCACAAAAAACAAAAATATGCCACTATGAATTCGACCGACCAACTAAACGAGTAGATATCGTTCAAGACTGAACAGTGCATTATCACGAGGCGTGTTGGGAAGAATGTGGCGCGCAGGTGCAAGGATGTGATGTTGTGTTGAAACATGTGGCCTAGAACAATAAACCAGCGCCTCGGATATTACACTGTCGTCTATTTATCCCCTTCCTTCTCTTCATTTGTTTTGTGTTTGCCGTTGTTCTGTTTACCTCTATTCCCCCTTTCAGAGCTAGAATAAGTGTATATAATGGTGTAGTCCAAAATGTACGGACACTCTTGTCAGGATCTTGTCGTCGGACCCACGTAGGTGTTCAGGATGGTTTTAGAAGGTACAAAATTCCTTTTCGGCTAATGCATATAGAAATTCTGTTTGGGGAATTAATATTTAAATTTAATAAAACTATACAACTTGTAAGATATTTATGTAAGGATACTTTAATCTTTAGGATACATCGTGGTAAATTATGTTTATCTTCTATTTAGTCGTCTTCGACATGAAGCCCCATCAGGGTTCGCGTGATGTCACAATTGTTTGTTTACAAGTCACTGTTTTGAAAGATTAAAGAAACTTTTAGCCCGTATGGCATGAGAAGTTTACCTTGTTGTGAGAGAAAAGTTAGTTAACTATGGCCTGCGTGGCAGGAAAATCTTGTATTGTTGTCAAATAAATATTAGTAACGTGTTGCCTATCCGGCATGAGGGTTTTTCATTGTTGTCAAATAAATATTAGTAACTTGTTGCCAATCTCGTATGGAAGTTGTACATTGTTATCAAGTAAATATTAGTAACGTATAGGTTTTGCATTGTTGTGAAGGAAATGTCAGTAACCTATAGCCTGCGTGGCAGGAAACTCTCGTATTATCACGATAAAGAAATAGTTGTAACTTATAGTTTATCTGGCGTGGAAGTTTTAAAAGGAATGTTAGTAATCTATAGCCTGCGTGGCAGGAAAATAGTGTATTGTCATGAGAAAGAAATATAGCCCATACGGCATGAAAGTTTCATATTTTCATGGAGGAAATATGAGTAACGTACTGATTTTGATTATAGTTTTTACTACTTATTAGGAGTAATCATTTATAATATTCCATTACATTGAATGTTAACCAATTTTAGGGGTACTGGCGGTGCCCGCAACTATCGTTTTTGTCGTAAGACTCATATATATATATTTATACCAAACTTTTACTATTGTTCAATATTTATTCAATATCAATAAAATAAAATGTTATTTTCTGACATATCTCTTTATATCAAACTATTTATATGTCATATCCCTCACTTTTTCCCATATTATATATTCATATCTACATCACTAAATAGTTGAAGTGTGAGTTCAGGGAAACAGAAAATGAATAGACCTGAGTTCGGCCTATTTGTTTTTGTTATTATCCCATCGCCTCCTCTGCAATTATTGTTCTCTTTTTATGTTTTGTTTTGTTGTGCATCAGCCTTATTCTTTGGGAAGACTAAGGGCGGTGTTACATGTACTAATTACACTAATGTATTAGGGGTTAGAAAGGTTGCATTTATAAGAAATTTACCTCAATATGTGTGGAAGGAGAGTGGGAAAACATTTAGGGGAAAGCTACCCTCAGTACACCAGACCGGGATAGAACCCTGATCTCCCCGTCTACGGCAATATAGTCTAGGTGTCTCCAAACTTTTTGGTACGTATGGTATATAATATAATGTACGCATTTTTGTGAGCCAAAGTAAAAAAAATATTAATGAATGAATAACATTTATTTGGATCTTTTTTGGGGAAATAATCATTCAAGATGAAAGCTTTTGCTAGTTTTGCTATTTATGTCATTTTAATTTGTGTGCAAAATCTTTCTAAAGCCCATTTGCAGCAAATTGGGGAAGGCTTAGTACAAGTTTACATCAGTAAACATCTTAATGGGGATTATAAATAGTGAGCTAATCTACAATAAATCTACTGTCATAACAACCGAGCAATATTTAAATATTTGTAATTCTGTATTGACTGTTGTGTAAGTTGTAGAGAGCTGCATACACTTACATAACTCGATTGGACGCACGTGCTATAGTTGCCAGTTTAGCATGCATGAAGTAACATACTCGAGAGGTTACAGTAGAGCGCCGAGAATTCATAACAAAGGTTTAACCTAGCGAGCACAAAACAGGCCCATATCTTGGTATAAAAGACCTTTTCTTTTGGCGACTAAGGGGATCACTATTCCAATCATCTCACGGGCGGTCACACTGCCCAACGCCTTATCGATACAGACATCTTCGGGTCATCGATAGTACTGGTACTTGGAGGATATCGTTGGAGCCCAGGGTCCCGGGATCGAGTTCGATAGAACAATCAACTTGGTCTGAAAAAGTATAATACATTCACGACTTGGATGACAGCTCAAAAAGCTACTAGAAATAATCCCTAGTATATCCCTACGCCAACAGCTGACATCTATCACTTTGAATAACTGTCATGAAAACAGATGGTAATATATGATTGTGATAGTTAACCACAGTAATTTAGGCCAATATTATTTATATATTTATTTGAGGTCTGGCACAAAGCTTATTTATTGTTTTTTCCTCTTTAGTAAAAAAATTATTCACATCATTTTCACAAAAGGTCTAACTAGAATAGCTTCAAAATGACGACCGGTGAATTTAAACCATGTGGTTGAGTGTGACGGAAACAAGTTATATACAATGTTGCACCCACGTAGTGGATATAAATATTTTATTCAGTTAAATATTTCGAAATACGATAAACTAATCATAAAATAATGTATTAACTATACATATATAACAAATTACAAGTATTTTCACGCTTACAGGTAAATACGATGCCTGTATTAAAAGGTATTAATGTATGCACTATATTACACATCACAGCTTACATTACAAAACAAAGAATAAGCACTTTTAATTATGTTTGAAATATTGTTTTGGATTGGGTAAAAGGAAATTATTAAAATTAATGAAATAGTAGGAGAAAATTAAGTTTACGTTATTTTAAATTTAAAATATAATAGGTAATTAAAAAAGCTAACATACATAACAAAACAGTGATCTTTTACAAGTGTTGGCAGCCCAAAACTCAAACATAGGTGTGATTTTTGAACTGTCATTCAGGTAAAAACCTATCATGAACAGACTTTATTCACAAGTCTTCCAAGAGCACGGGTGTCCATTATTTCTATTCTTAATCTTACGATCAACATCACATTTTGTATCATCCTTTAGTATCTAATATTAAACCAAAATTCACAAATCTGCATTTTATTTTGAGCCCACACAACTACCTTGTCTGCAACTTTACCCCTCCCGCAAGCTATCCTGACAGAACGAGTCCACGGGATGTAGTGTAGCGACACCACTTAAAAGGTCTTTTTTTTTCGATTTTAGACACAAACATAGTGTACGAAAATGTGTAGGTTTGAGAGCATAAGATATTTAAATCGAGTGTAGGATACAAATAGTACATGGCACAGTTTATAAAGATATACTCGAATAAGCGTTCTTTTCGGCAAACAAATTTAATACAACCACATTATTAGGATTGAAAAAGTAGTAAGACGCGGTGCTAATAATAATAATAATAATAATAGGATTGAAAAAAGTATTTAAACAATTAAGCATTGAAAACACAATATTATACATAAGTAATGTGCATTTGTAAAAAAGAAATAAAAATTGTTGACTACTAAGATTTATAAGTAATGATGTCTTGAAAAATATCATGTTTTCTGTTACATAAGTTTGATTTAAAAAAACTTTAATATTAAATTATAAATTGTGTCGGGGAAATAACTTCTGGCAGTGCTTGGTCTGATAGGTTCATGGTTTAGTAAACATTGCATCGGAAGGCATACACGTAAGCAGAGTAATTAATAAGTAATGTTGTAGCTGTAGCCTGATCTCTTCCAGGGAGTTTTAATGTTTGTGGAGCACTTGAGAGATGTTTTGAGATAACCTTGTTAAAAAGTGATGGGTATTTCGGCGCACGCAAACAGGCGGGCACGATATTAAAATACTTGAAGTACTTCTTCATGGGATGTAAAATGAGAATAAAATCTTTTTAGATGCTCAAAGTTTTTTTTATGTTTTCCCAACCGCCATTAAATGTACATATTCCCTATTTATGCTTCCCCCATGACCATACAAATCTAACAGTTGAGTTATTAATAAATAATATGAATGGCAATGATAATAGTTTAAATGTGTTATAAAATTATAAGTGAAAATATATCTTTCTTACAGTTAAAAAATATATAAAAATCATTCGACGGTTATGTTTAGTCATTAAATGAAACTACACATAAAACAATATAAAGGCATCCAGGTAAATATAAACATATTTCAACCCAAGGGTCGGAAATCGGTTTCGTATAGTTGTAGTTAAACATTCTTTTAACCTTATATTGAATTTATAAAACGACACTTATACTTAAATTAAAAAACACTATTCATTGCAACTTTTATTCATGACATATTCATTTTATTTCAGTAGAGTGTAACACGTATTTTAGGACATTTGCCATTTAATATCATTAAACTGCTTCCAAAATGTTAATCTTGTTAATAATATTGTATAGTAGAAAGTAATAAATAATCAAGGGTTTAAGTGCCAAAAATATTATATTGAGTAAATCAAATAAAACCTTTAATTTTTGAGAAAACACAAAAAATTGTCAAAGTTAGTATTTTACTGGATTATTTTATTTAGGAGAAAAGTCTAAGTCATATATTAACCATAGCTCCATATTTCTGGTCCCTGCTTAGATTCAAACCTCGACCACTTTATCAATGGTAATCTAGTCTATTTATCTAGCTTGACTTATTAGAGCGTTGAAGTAAATAGTCAGATTATTTACTACAAGAAAAAACTTGTTTGACTGTTATATACTAGCACAATAAGTCAAACAATTTGAAAAGAAATAAAATATTTAATTATTGTTAATCACCCACTTCGATGGCCGCATAGTCTTGGGCAACATTCTCACAATAGACTGGACTGCTGAAGATGGGTAGATCGGAGTTTGAATCCCGTTCGGGTGTACTGAGGGTTGGTTTCCTGAAACGGGTTTTCACTATCTCTTTCTCTCTCTCTCCCCACACAAATTTGAGCACAGTTATTCTAAATTAAACCTTCCTCATCCCTAACATATTAGCGTAGTTAGTACATACACACCCTAATGGGCAATAAGATGTGGTGCTAAAAAAGGTTCATTTTGATATACACCATCATGATACTATACCGTTGAAATTATTCCAATAATAAAGGAAAATTTTATTATTGTTGCTTTCAAACAATTTTATTTGTGTATTTTCTAAAAGCTACTTCCTAGAAGAATTATACTACCATAAAGCCTTATTATTATTATTATTATACTAAATTATTATTATTATTATTATTATTATTATTATTATTATTATTATTATACTATAAAGCCACATGGCTGACTCACTGACATTAATGTTTACCCACTTACAGATGAGCTAGAAACTAGAGATTTGGCAAACTTATAGTTTTTAGCCTGTAACCGGCGGAAAAATTCCAAAAGTAAAAAAAAAAAATCTAAGCTCTGAAAAAAATTAAAAACGGTGGAGAAACTTTAAAGTCGGTACGGACCTTTCTTTGAAGGTCCCTTATGGCTAAACGGTAAGACCTATCAAAAAACGGCTCTGGAATTACATGAGTTTACATCCACTTGCAAATAAAACTCACTGGGAGCTTAGGGGCGTAGCCCCCAACGAGCAAAGCGAGTCCTATTACCACTAGCAGGTATGAGGAACGGATAAAATATATCGGGGCCCCGTTATTTAAAACAAACACCAAGCCAATGTTAAACAAAGACAAAACATTTAACGAGGTTGAGTTTCTAGTTAAATACATACTGGTGTGGGAGTTGACTATAAAACACTAGCTACTCGGTGTTTTCCCCACCAAGTTACTGGTTTTGTGAAAATGTCTTTGTATTAAAGGTTGAGATTTTTTCTTGGTGATATATTTCACCAGAAAAAATTTTTCTTCTATATTACACAGGCTATACTTAGTGAACAATATTGGATATTCTTTAACACATACCAGTACACTCGCGAGTCTCTAGGCTCGTAATATGATGTAAGAGTAACAAATACAAACTATTGTAACCTTAATTTTTAACTTAGTACTTATGTAAAGATATAAATGTATAGTTTATGTGTTTCTAGATATTTACACTGGTAGTCACGCAGTCAAAGGTGTCAGGTTTACAGCATAAAATAAATTCCCTAGGCACACTACTGCTAGAATAAACTTAAGAAATCCTACCAAATTTACAATTTGTATGCACTTGGTTTGGGAGTTACTTTCTATTGGTAAAGGAGAGGGTTTAAGATATCAAGCTTGCAATTTGTGTTAATACATCAACAAAATAAGTTTGGCCTAATCGCTTAGGCCCATGCCAAGTTTAGGCATTAAAAGTTTCCTATATATTAGTTATCCGAATGATTGATTGGTCACTGTGTCAAATGTATTAGGATTACAATGGATGTTATTTTTATTAAATAAGTCAAGATGCCCACCTTAAATATTTTCAAAGTACATAACATCATAATATGTAGGGGAAGCGAGAACAGTTCGGTGTTTTTGTATTATTTATAGAAAGTTGTTTTGGTTAAAATTAAAATAAATATTACTTCAATATAAATATAGAATATAATTTTTTCCCCATGGTGAAATCAACAGTTGTTGAATATATATTAAGGATGACCTGGAATTTAATTACAACCTTTTTTTTGTTTACATTTTTTTCATCTAATGTTACAATGCTCATGACGGATTTTCAACAACTGGTGATATCATCAAGTGAAGAAAATTAAAATCTATGTTAGTACTGAAGCAATTATTAATTAATTTGGCCAAAAATACATTTTGTTATAAAACTACATAAAAACTGGCATTTTATCGCGTTCGCTACATCCTCCATCTCAAATTTCTTGATTTATATGTTTTAAAGGCACCCGCACCATTGGGCATACACTAATAAAGTAATATGTGACTTAGACAAATACACCCAATGTGCAAAAATTGAAATTTGACTAAATACAAAGACAAAGTCTTATATTTCTATATTCATTAAATCCATACACACCAGTGATCAGTTGGTTTTAAGGTGTCAAACTTTCCGCACGTAAAAGGAATTTTTTAATGCCTAAGATATAGACCATAAGGTTTTCTTAAGTAGGCAGGTCAAATTTCAGCTTTCTATATATGTAGTCTCAAAGTAAAAAGTAGTGATCAATGTTCACACACGACTTCCTAAAATAAGTCTATAAAGTAACACTGCTCTACATTTTTCATGTTTTGCCCTCAATAAATTAATTAAATCAATTTAAAGTCACTACTAGTTTTATTTTCACGTAATACTATCTAACTAGCCAGATTTCATTTTTTTAAACTATTGGTGGTAATATTTTTAAATGATAAATATACGGTAATTATAATAAATACTTAAGAAAATCCCATTAAGTATTAAAATTGTGACAGTAGGAATTAATGAAACTATCTAAATGTAAGTTGCGCTCCTCTCACATTGTTGAACAAACCTCGTTTAGCTTTAAATTTATTCTACCATTTTTATTATTACTATGTCTGTGATTGAGCCGCCTTGGTGGCATAGTTAGATAACGCGCTGGACGAGTTGAGCTCGACTGCTGAGGACGGGGAGATCAAAGTTCGAATCTCGTTCGGGTGAACTGGGGGTGGTTTTTCCTAAACGTTTGTCCACTCTCCCTCCACGCAAGTATGGGTTCACTTCCTTCAAATTCAACCTTCCCAATTCCTAATCCATTAGCGTAATTAGTACTTAAGCGTATAACCCGAACGAGTAGTAAGATGCAGTGCTAAATTTAAAAAAATCAATGATTAATAATATATAAAGATATTTCAAATAATCAACTTTTAAATAACGTGCTTTAAACAAAATCTTTGAATAATACCATACACAAAACGTGTTAGTTTGGTTTTGTGGTAAAATTTCGAGTTAGAATGAGAAATAGCTAGCTATACTATATAGTGGAGTTAAAAGTTCTATTGTTCGTAACCTGAATAATTCCATCTATTTTGTTTAATTGATTAATAGCTAAAACACTATTTATTTTGTGATTGTTATAATGTTTAGACTTATTTCCCTCTTAATAATCACTATTTGTTGGTGTATTTGTTATTTACTTTCAAAAAATTTCAATACTTATCGCAAATTTTGAGTTATACCCTTCATTAGAGGACTATTATCAAGTTTAGCAGTACACAGAAAAACTACTTATAAAATTTATTCTAAAATTTTGAAGTATTTTTATGTCGAAATTTCTTGAGGCCCCCCCAACCCGATCGGAGCACGCACCCTTCCCTCTCCACCACACGAATATCCTGGATCCGCCCCTGTGCTGTTCAAACATTTCCCCAAGCGGTCGAAAGAAAGAGAAAATACACTTTTTGAGAGTCTTTCTCTTATTCCTTACTCTAGGACATTACAGAATTATTGCGTTAAAACTTTTAAGCAGTATTTCTTTACAGCTAAAGCTCACAAAATTGTATTAATACATTTGCCAATATCTCAGAAATGATTGGTTTTATAAAAATATATTTCATATAATTTCTTTTATTTTTAATAGTAATACAATTTTGCAATGCTAAGTTATTTAGTAGTACTTCAAATAGTGATGGATTAATGGAAATTTCCACCTCTGTAAAGTACCCTAAAAGTCATTTTTATGGTAAAATGAATATAGCCATTTTGTTTGTAATATTAATCAACGCCTATATACGAATTTATTTCAAAGTATTTTTTAGCCGATTTTGAGAAAATAAATTTTTCTCTTTGTTTTTTACTAAATTGATCTTAATTTTGGGGTTAAAAGGACACACAAACATACGTAATTGCAAATACCACTTTATAGGGTTTAAGGGTCATGAGACGTCGACATCCATCAACATTTCTGTTTAGATTTTTTTTACGGTCGAAAAGCTAAAAAATACATATATTTGCGTATAGCTCGAAGTTATTGGTTTTATAAAAATATGTTTCGAATAAAATATTTGTATTATAAATATATACATATTTTCAATGATAAGTAGTTTCATAACTCAAATAGTTTCGGAAATATGTTAAAAAATGGGAATTTACGCATTTGACCGGAGCCCTTAAAGTCATTTTACCGAAATATTGAGAGTAGCCATTTTGTTTATAATATTTATAAATGTATTGAAATGAAATTTAATAAAAATGTTTAAGGCCGGTTGAGAAAATCAACTTTTTCTCTTTTTGTCTTTCAGTAAACTTCCATTAATTTTAGGGTTATTTATCCAATTCCAAAAACACCTCAGGGCAACCCTATGAAAACCTTAGATACCAAGTTTTAGCCTAATCGGTAAAATAGTTTAGGCTCTAGTCGGCGGTACAGACAGACGGAAATTCAAAAACACTTTTTCGGATTCGGGGAGTCATGAAACGTCAAGATTCATCAAAATCTCGAGTTCGATTTTTTTACTATCACAATACTTTCTCTATCTATAAGATAGCGAGAAGTAAAAAACCTTTAGGTTTCCCCAAACACTTACGTAATGTTTCTTGGTCTTGAAGTTATCGTATTTACACCCATGTTTATATTATACTTTTTCCTTTGATACTCTGGAATGACAGTTACCTTTAAGGAGCGTGCATCACATGCCAATAAACTTTATGATACAGTCGGCTAGAAATTGTAAATTTACACGAAAACTATTGGACGTGGATGATTTTTTATTAGACATTAATGAAATCTGAAATTATATTTGGATACAAACTGCATCGAAAATGTCGGTTTTGGCCACTTTAGAATAGTTTCACAGTGAAGCATTGTGCACATATCTTCATTCTGTTTTAATAAACACATACACTAGTTATTAACGAGAAAATTTGTCTCTTTGTTCCCCATTGTCACCGCGGAAAATTTCGAGTTATCATTCAAATAAGAATACACTACACACATTTCTGGCATACGTTGTGGTATTTAATTTTCCCCTTTACTCCCATATATACCTCGCGCGCGCACACAAACTCAGATGCGAGCCGGGAGCTGAGTTGGGCCTGCTATGATGAATGTTCTTAATGGGAAAGGTCATCTGCTTATCTAAATACATAGCTACCAGTGTAGTAATTGTAAGATAAGATTAAATACATAATATATAGAACGTAGCCTGTGGGGTTAATATCATCCCTAGACCCACTTTTTACCTATTAGTTTGAATACTAGAAAACAAAAAATCAAAACTATAATTTCTGTTTGTATTTTAGATTGCAGTATCTAATGTAATTTCTTGTAATATCTCTTTGCTTTTGAAGAATATATTTTCCCTGGGTAATCAAATTGTGAAAATCCATCAATGGTAATTATTGTAATAGTAGCTTATATTGTATTAAAGAGAATTACAGTTTTTTCACGTGGCTTAGGACATCCGTTACGGAAGATATGTCAAAGGTCATATTTAAAAAAAAACTAAGCCCGATGTGCTCAGGATCTCCTAAATACATGTACCGAGTTTCGGCGTTCTAAATGCCTTGGGTTTGGAGCTATAGCACCTACACACTAACACAATACACGACCTCTCTTATTTGTATTATTAAAATGAACGCTTTCCAGACATAAACATCAAGATGAGTTATTATCTTGTCCGGGCGTTGTATTTACACTGAAAAAATATGATATTCAACTGCACCAAGCAACTATAATAGCTTTGACATTGAATCCATCATCATTATTATTACATTCAACCAAGTCTATTAACGGATTAATAAGAGAGGTAGAGACGAGAAGGTTTGCTTATAGGAAGTATTTTGTGCGTCTACTTTGAGATCTAAGGTTTAAGGTTGGATTCCTGATGAGAGATGAGAAAGTATTGTTGTCGAATCTGGTGTGTTCTCTTTCTTTAAAGCCTAACTGATAACCTCTTAGGTAGAACCAGACATCGCGTATTAGTGCTGTTTCCTTTATTAATAAAAAAAAAGAAGTGAAATTGGACACGTTTTGGTGAATGAATGGTCTAAAACGTTACTCTCCCAATATACTCGACTGCCGATGATGAGGAAATCGTGATGAAAAACAACAACATTGGAATAATGGTACCAATGAAACCATTTACCGCATTAAAATAATATTCAACATTGTAAAATATTTTTTTAACTGAAAAAACTATTTTATTGATCCTAATTTTTCTGTCGTCAGCTAAATAATAAAAAAAACAGCACTTGAACTTGATATTTAGTTCAAATGCAATAGTATATCCAACATCCCGGTTAGGCAGCCGTGATATTGGCCATAAGTAGTAAATTAAAGTTATAGAATCTGGCTGTCGTGTTTTACCTAGAATTATTTAAGAATGGGCCATTAATAAAAAAAGCCTACACTCCTTTTAAAAGTTTAAGTAAATACATATAACTGGCATTTAAATTGATTGAAATAAAGACGAGGATTAAAATTAAATAAATATATGTTTAGTGAAACTCGTTTTTCTACTCGTTCGTTCTGTAATAACCAATATACGGATACAGGATGAGGAGAGTAAATATTCAGCACTTTCAAGAACCTCCCTTCCACCCTCTCAGCTACTCCACAAAAATATCCGACTGGCATTTATTTCCCGAGTTAAGCTTGATTCAAACGTTCTCCGAAAAGAGAGAGCAGAATATGTCGAGTAACGTAGATAATTCCAACGATTGCAGGAATATTTGTTGACCCATGATACTTTGAGATTATTACTAGAAACAATTGATTACCACCCACTTCGGTGGCCTAAGACGCTACTCTTGCAGTAGACTTGACTTCCGATGACGGGAAGATTGAGGATCGAATCTCGATCGGGTGTGTTGAGTTTATTTTTTCCAAAATGGTTTTCCATGTAAGTGCGAGTACACTTCCTCTAAATATAACCTTTATCATTCCTAAAGCCATTAGCGTAGTTAGTACAAAGGCGTATAACCTGAACAGGTCTAAGAAACTTACTATCAACATGTGTTGTCTTGTGTTTATAGACAAATTCTCGTAATCTTATCTCAGTTAGTAGCGTGTCTGCCTGCTGTATTAAGGGTCCAGGATTTTATTACCGGCATGGTCGAATAAACCTGTTAAATACGGGTTTGCCCTTTCAGAGTGATGAATTAATGACTGGACGTTGTGTTTGTTCTGTATTTAAGTTGTATTATCATTCGTGATATTATAGTAAGTTCGTTAAGAAAGTGCGCCTTAAAAAATCTAATAGTAATAGTAAAAACAATCTTATATTCTAGAGTACCTTCACTATGAGTGATTTTTAATTGATGTTACACCGCCACCACGAAAATTGTAACACAAGTTGAGATAAACTTGTTCCATTTGTCGGGTTATTTAAAATCGCAGCACAATAGTCTATGTAGTTGTCTAGATGTTCACTTATATAGTACACCTCAGGTGTGGTGTTATACTAAATATAGGGGGGAGGGGAAACAATTAGACGATCTATGCTGAGGAAAGTGATGGACAACGTTTCGAATATGAAACTGGTCCAATCCATTCGAGTTTAGGTAGGTGTAGTAGTCCTGTATCTAGTAACTTATACAACCGCACTTAAGCCTAGTTAGCAAACCCTGGTAACCGTTGGAATCAGTCTCCTTAAGGGACAAATATCTAAGACACCAGCCGGGAAGAGAGCCCAGAACTCCGAGGCACGTAACCAAGTGCACTGACCACTACACCATAAGCTAATACAGCAATGGGTGTCTTTCTAACCAAAGTCTGTTTGTCTGACTATGAAACTGGCTGATGGTTGTGAGTCTCGCAAGCAACTGGGGCGGACAAAAGTGAAATACTCTTAACTAACACCGAGCGGGCCAAGCAGATCCCGTAGAAAGATTGTGATTGGCTTAGAACTAGTCCCGTGACCCCGTTTGTTTTTGCTTTTGTTTTCCGACTAAGGGTACTGCCAGACTGCCAGACTTCCAGATATGTTAAAATACTTCAATATTATAATCAAAGTAGGCCTTTACAAATAAGAATCACCATTATTGTGGAGAGAGTATGAGAAAACCACAACAATAAATCACTTGTCAAAAACCACCCTCAGTTAACTTAGCCAAGATCAGAACCTTTGCCTCCTTGTCAACAGCTATCAAAAGTTATTTGCTAATCACGTGCTCGCTCGCATGCTCGTCAGTCTGGCCGAACCCTAACGTGTGAATGTGAACACACAGTTAGTGTCAATCACACCGACGCTGCCGGTCTCGAATGTTACGACTGGCTGCTTTTATAATGTCACACGATAGCAGAAAACGAGTGAAAAAGTGAAAAAAAAAAGGCGGGATGGGGGACAGTGAGATCATCTGATACCATCTCAAGAGAAGTCCCCTAACCTGGACAAAATATATCAAACCTGTCGAACCGGGGACCTCCAAGGAAGGTCACACCTCCCTCGTCTGTCTTCACAACGTTCGTCCATCCGTCTCACATTCAAGTTGAACATTAAAGAGGAGAGCACAAGATGCGACCGTCTTGAATATGTTCTCCTGCATCTTGTTCCACCAGATGAACTTTCTTTTATATTTAATGAGGTTAAAAGTGGAAATAGGGGATATCTTAAAAACTAATAAAGTATAAAGGCCTACATTGTGTATTAGATTTTAGAAAAATGTTAATATGTAACCTTCTCTTTTTTTATTAGATTATTAAGATATTACAGAGGTAGAATATGTTCGTATAACACTCAATTTTAAATGTTTTATTTTAATTTAAAACGTATTTTTTCCTTCTTATGTTATTTGACTTACGGATGTGAAGAAATAATAATAATAATAATTATTATTATTAGCACCGCGTCTTACTACCCGTTCGGGTTATACGAACTTACGCTAATGTGTAATGGTAGGGTGATTGTGAGATGAAATGAAGGACCTACAGTTTAAAGTGGAATCCGAACCACGGTGGAGGCCTGGCATTCCTCACATTCACAAGATGTCTTGTCAGAGGTGAAGGAAGGGTTTGGTAATCAAATAAATCTTTGCCGGGACCGAGGATTGAACCCCGGCTGCCAGCATAGAAGTCTGACACCTTACCCCTAGACCGCCAGGTCACCAATAATAATAGTTATTAGTATAAAATGTCGATCTATCAACTATTGAAAGTATTTCAAGCTTCTAGGACATATCCAGTTAAACTCTTCAAGACAGACACTATTATAACTATTTTAAGGTCTAACACCTTAACTTAGTTGGTAGCGTATCTGTATACTAAGTTAAGGGTCCCAAGATCGATTCCTGGAATGGCCACCAAAAAAGTATCTTTGGTGAAATGAGGGTTTACCTTTATACAGTGGTGAATTAGCTGCCGGGGGATGGATGTTGTCTCTGTTCTAGATTTAAGTCGTGTGTTGATATAATCAGTCGGTTCAAACGGTGCACGTTAAATACTTCAATTAAATGAAAAAATTAAATGATTTAAATTTAATAGTGTCTACATAGTGAACTACTTCGCCTACTCAGGAAAAATACTTCCAGACAGTACATATTGAAACAGTTTCAAGTTAGTAGCTAGTAAAAATGTTTCACACCTTAACTAGCATATTTTAAGGCGGCAGCCAGATGAACTAGTTATTTACAAATCTTAAGGCACTAATGCAATACAGTAAATATTGGAACTACTTAAAGACTTATCATTAGAACTATCAATACATTAACTACATGAAATAATACGTGTATTACTCACAACTTGTGAATGTGTGAAATGCCAGGCCTCCACCGTGGTTCGGATTCCACATTAAACTGTAGTTCCTCAATTTCATCTCACAATCGCCCTACCACTATAAATTAGCGTAAATGCGTACAACCCGAATGGGTAGTAAGACGTGGTTCTAATAATAATATTAATAAACTATATGAACATTTTCACGATCGTAACCACTCTATTTATTTCACGAGAATATTATTTAGTGAAAAAAGTTAACAATAATGATTAGTGAATTGAATTAATCTTTCATTTATTTATTTGGCTCTTTTGGTAATACTCTATACATCACAACGTAGCAGAAAAAAATTAGAACATTTGCTTTTTTACAATCTATTTTATTCGTGAACCACATCTTTACCCACATATTTACAATAATGGGGTCCTGTGTCTGATTGTCTGGCGGGAAAGTGGAAAACTATTAAGGGAAAACTACCCTCAGTACAATCAGACAGGGTTTAAGTCCCTATCTACCTGACACTGGCAAACCAGACCAGATGAGACTCTAGTCTTAACCCAATAGCCCAGTGATGCAGGTTTCTATAATCAAATTGCTTTATTTTGGTGTTATAACAATGACAAAGTTTTTCATTTTAAAAAGATTAAACAAAAGTTTAAACCTTTGCTTACCAAAGTAGTACTGAATACTTACAAAAAAATTAAGGTTGATTACATAAAAAATGTCTGTAATTATTGATACATTATTTGATTACCGCCTCCTGAAAAATATACATACGCTTCATCCTGGTCTCGCTAGTATAAATATGCTTATACCTCGGCCGAGTATAATACTTAAATCACTGGGAGGGTAATTGAGGTGTCTATGATGTTAATCAATCACCCAATCTGGGAGCCTGGGTTGAATCCCTATAAAACCAAACTATTAATTATTTGCTCTGTACGTAATGAGTTGAGGTACTGTACAAGTGATCATGAGTCCAAAGCAGAAGTTGTATTCCCCCGTATCCCGCAATACCGCGTGTCGGAGCAGATTTTTCTATTGCTCCCTCTTCAGATGCGACTAACCTAATATTACATCGCTTTATTTCATGTCAACCTAGACACCTTTAGATGGATACTATATCTCGAAAAAAAAGTATAATAGGTTTATTCACCAAAAACATCGATGTATTTATATCACTAACCGATGAATCGCTCGATTTATTGATAGATTTTATAAATTGAACTACGTTTTAGAGCTTATGATTTAAAATTAATTGTTTTTTTAAACAACTCATTCAATTTTTTTCCTTTTTTAATCAAATATGTTTGCTCTTTTCAAGAGATAGATAAAATATGGTAAAAAAAGTGAAAAGTTGCTAATAATATCACTACATAACAGCTAACGTCTTAAAACCACCGTTCCATTTCACACAGATAGATGCAATTCATTAAATTGTACACCATCTAAATATATATTTAATTTGATTTCTTTATACTATGGTAGCTTTCAATATACACCTTGTGATATATCGATATATTGAGGAAAATGGCCATCCAGTATATACTGCACACTTCAATGCATAGTAAACTTTTAAATTTTAGGTTATGTTAATAATTTTAGTAATTTAAAGTTAATAAATAATTTAATTTAGAATAACTTGACTAAAAACTTTTCATTCTACAATGATGCAACATATCAAGTAGTGAAATACATATAGTGATAAACACATTTGATTTAAAATACAACAAAGTGAGTAATCAAAAAGTCATTCAACGGACAAAATTAAGAAGATTATAAATATAGAAGGTAAAAAGCCAATGAAATGCTAAAATATTAAATCAACTAATAGATTAAGAGAATAATGAATAGGTGAGAATACCAATTGAATAGTAAAGTATAAGGTTATGAAAAAAATATATATAGATAAAATTAGCAGTATAATTGATATAATGAAATTTAGTCAGTAAAAATATAGTAAAATTAAACTGAAAAACATATATTTGAAGAATGTGTGATGAAATCGTCTTCACATTACTAACAAATTAAATTATTATTAATTTTATTATTAATTATTAATTAAAATTATTAAATTAAATTATTTGACTATAGGGTGTAATTTAGCAGGTCAAACACTCCCTAGATATTCATTCTAAACAAAATCCTTAGAACAATTTCAAAAAATTTGTAATTAAAAAATAATTCATCAGTAAACTACCCTTAATTTAAGGACTAGGGTTAACATTAAAGGAAAAACTCTTGAGCTGTAGCCCTATAAAATATAAATATCAATTTTGAATAAAATCCATCAAAATATTTTGTAGCCGTGGCCTAGGACATACAAACAAAAGACAGATAGACACAACTGTAAAGTACACTTTTTCGAGTTTGCGTTCATAAAAAACGTAAAGCTTCATAACAATCAAGAGATAAGATTTTTTCACGATTACAATACTTTCGCTTTATTTGAGAAAGTTAAAATGTTGAAAATAATTCAACACTTGAACACCGTCATGGCCGAGGAACCAGGAAATTAGATACAAGATCACACTTGAACCAAAAAACCGATAGAAGGGAGGTTTTATTTAATATTCACATGAGAAAAGAAAAATTGGAATCAATTTAATAGTGTTTTTATTTAAAAAAATAATAATTTTTCAATTTTGTTATGTTTTAAATTAATGAGTGTTAAACGATTTTACTTATCTAATTTCAACGGTTTTCTAAAATTATTTTTACCTTTTAAGTTATAGGGAATATCCGTGGGGTGATACAGGCTCTTTAAGAACGGTTTTAGGAGCTAGTATAATAATTTGTGTTGAGAATATATTATATATAAAAATGATAATATAGTTTTAAAGAAATGTATAATTTTAAAGCATATTAAGGAAATTTGGTCTGGCTCTTTTTTTCTGTTCATTACTCACTTGCTTAGCAAATCCGTGGTTTCGATAACTCCCATTTAGAGTCAAAGTTTTCCTTATACACACTTCAGTGGTTTATTTAATTTCATCGGGTTTCTAAAATTGTGTTTTATTTGAATTCTACATAATTGGATGAGAATAGTGATCCATATCGTCACAGCGTTGAATACATAATGCTGATTGTTCACCAAAACCTTCTATTAAAATTAAATTTCAGACCCTCAAGGCATTCGGATGATTGTGATATGGTGATACATATATATCTGTATAGACTCTAGAGGATTTAAATATTAAAATAGTTTGAAAATACTGCATTCAAATTAGTAATTATTTCAAAGCAATTGTTAGAGACTCGTGAGTTGGAATCGTTCTACCGTTTCAAAAGGTTTGTAAGACCATTGAAAGCATTTTTCTAAAATACAAATAAAGAGTGATTATTGAAAGATAATTCTTATTATAGTAATAATATGTTATACTAATTTTAATTTGTGTAGCTACAAGGTTATTTAACAATGGTAAATAATCTTAATATCAATTTTTTATATATTGTGATAAGGAAGGGCTTTTTAATTTTGTAATGCATCATTTGAGTGTCTTTTTGAGGTTTTTAATCATAATTTATAAAATTGGAAGTCCAATATTTGAGTTAGTATTTTAATAATTTTCTAGCAATGGCTTATAATATTAATATATAATATTTAATATATTATATTAATATATATATTAATATTTAATATATAATATATTATATTAATATATAATATTATTGTGTGTGTGTGTTTTATTTTAAAATGTTTATATCCTATAATATTAAAGAATGAAAATAGAATATTTGAACAGGGGCCAAATATATAGAAATAGAAAAGCTAAGGTAGAGATTTTTTTAAACTTTTTTATTCAAACGTTGGTCATTTAAGCTATGATTCAAAACAATAGATTTAATGCATAGATAGATTTTCACAAAATATTTAAATAAAATGGCAGTGAAATGTAGCTATACCGGTTACCTTTTAACATTTCTGTCGGAGCTGGTAGTCTTAGTCAAATTTAGAGCATGCAAGGGATGACGTAAGCTTTAAAGAACTCACTCATACTGGCAACTGTTCTGAATCAGCAGTCACGTATTCGTACCACGTCATGTTTTCAAAAACAGTGATTGTTTGGCCGATTAGCATAAGATAGAATATTGGCAAAACTAGTAACGAATGGGAGACACCCCTCCTTTATTGTATATAACAGTGGGTTTTTAGAACTTATGAGGAAACAGAGGCCTGAGAAGGACGCCAGTTGACAAGGGGCTATTCGGAAGTGATCTGCATACTCGGATACCAAGTTACAGTAACCTTTGGGTAGAATATCCTAAAGCTTGAATTACTGTTCAATACGGAGGAGGACGCCCCAACCAGTTTTAAAGTCTGAATTAGACAACAACCGTGCAGCATCGGTTGGTCAGGTGTTTGACACCAGCTATAGGTAACACCGAAGATAGGTCAGAGCAGGGAAGTGCTGAGTAGGGACATTGATAGAACGAGTAACTTTATCTAAACTCTTTCCATTAGTTCTAGGACCTACATCACATTTTTGAACTTGTGTGGTAATAAATCAATTTCAATAAACAAGACCCAAATGAACCCCACAATTATTTGCCGATGCCTATCCATCCCACTAAGCCATCCTGATACGTCGGCCCATGGGAGGGGGATTAGCGACATTTATATGTAAAATAAATTATTTGGCAGACTTTACATATTCTGTGTTCATAAAATAAATTATACTCTGTTACCTATAAAAATTAGCAGAGAAAGTTAAAATTAATCTACCATTAAATAAAAGCTATAACCAAATTGTTGATAAATATAATTATTCAATTTACTTTAGTTTTAATTATAGATAATCATGTATAACGGTACGGAGACGTACAACGCTTGTTACCAGCGCTTGTGAGCCAGCGTTGGTAAATGTTAGCGTTGTTTCAAATGTGTTGGCACACAGACAAAGTTTTTACGAGCTGTGTCGGCGCTTACTGTCAGCGCGGACAAGCGAACAAGAATGTTTGAAATTATTTCCTGCGCTTAGTAATCTTGCAGTCATCCTCAAGAGCTGATGTATTTTCTGTTCGGTTTATAGTTTAGGCTGTTAATTGCGCTTTTTTTCTTTTTATCTTGCCAACAACAATGATGGACTCAGACCAATTAATTGCACTTGTGTATGAAATAAGGGCAATCTAGGACAAGAGAGGGAAGGAACACGTCAACAGACAGTGTGTTGACAAGTGATGGAATTACATTTCCGAAACAATGAAAGAAGATGGTGAGTGTGTTGTATATTATTTTATTTTTAAATTTTATAGTTGATTTTAAAATGTAAAATAGGAAATTTAGGCTACCTGGAAATTAATCAAATAGGAACAAGAAAAATCTTTACAACATCAATATTTATTTAATTTGAATGATAAATGATAAATACATGTTTTAATTTTAAAACTGTAAGATAAATTTATTTTTCACCCAGAATTTTTATATTTTTTCTTTGTTTTAACTTTAGGTATGGTCTAAGCCAAGTTCGCCTAATAAGAAACACAATGTTTGTGTCATTAAAATATTTTGAAATTTTTCCTTTTTTTGAGAGAGCCAAATGGAAATTTGGTGTTGATATCACACTTAAATGTTATATTCATTATTGGGGACTGGGAAGATTATGTCCCTTAAATAAAGTTCCTTTGTTTCTTTCAATTAATTTTTTAGGGTTTGAAAAAGTAAATTTATTACAAATACAAATTATATATAATATATAGATAATATTTTATATATATTATAAATATAATATATGTATATATGTAATATAACTAATAATATTATAACATTTATTAGTGATGCATTTATTTATATAGGCTATATGCATTATTAATTATATTACAGTTAATTCAAATAATATTAAGATTACATTAACATAAAAATCGTGACTTTTTCAAATATTGTTAACTAACTGGTGGTTTGCAAAATATATCTTGAAAACATCCCTTACAGTTTTTGCCTCATTTGTTGGCCTCTCTTATGGCTTACTTTTACGTTCTGCAACAGGGACATCTGCGGCATCTGTAAGATGGTGTTCTATGCCCTCCCTGTCAATTATAGTTTTCTGCAAAACACATATACACTTTCTAATGCTCTCCACCAGTTGAACATCTGTTTCAATACGCTTCAAGAGTAAACGCCTTTTTGAATTCAGAATTCCAAAAGCACGTTCTATTGACTTTCTTATATTTGTAGCATCGGATGGGTTATGAAAGACACTAAACAACCATAAATGGACAAGACTTACACCATTTGCTTGTTGACTGGGGCTGCGTTGAAGAACGACACAAAACCACCGGACGCACCTTTACGGAACCGGGAAAATAGTACACTGTTAGCGAAGACTGGGGGGAGGGGAGGGGCAAGTTCAGCGAACGCCTTGAGTTGAGTTGACTTGCGCAGTGAAGAGATCCCCTCCGAGAAGATTCCCAAACATCCGCGGGCCTTCCCGAAGCTAAATCGGCATGCGCTATCTTGTGTTCCTTTGTAATCTGGAATGTTATTCCCCCCTTTATTCCCATCTTCCCCTCTTCTGTGCTTTATGGTATATATTCTGGCGCCTGTGCCTACGAACTTTACAATTGGGCCTGAGTCGTATCAGGGATAGGATAAGCTCTGGCTTTCATCAGTAAAATGTAAGAACTGAATTCACTCTCAGCAAATTTAACCTTTTTTTATTGTAAAACTTTCCAAAATTCCATTTTGGCCTATTATTCAAATACTTTAAAAACAAATCTGACGGTTAGGATTTTACATTATTGTTCTTTAGAGGTCGCTCCATTGCGAGGTCATGACGTCTTATCGCCAGTAGAGTTATTATAAATCGATTGTATCGATAATTATGTTCAAGAGATATCGTGACAATTTACTGTAATATTTAAATAATGTTCACGGGAACTATTCAATATTTCAATTTAAACTGTCTTGTTGTCATTGGCTACGCGCCGTTTCTAATGGACAAATATTTAATATTTTGATTTAAATATTCTTGTTGTTATTTTGCAACATACTAATTCTGATAAGCAAATATTTAATGTTTGAATTTAGATTATTCTTGTTGTCTTTTGCAATATGCCATTTCTAATGGACACATATTTAATATTTTGATGTAGGTTTCCTTGTTGTTATTTCGCAACATACTAATTCTGATAGGCAAATATTTAATGTTTGAATTTAGATTATTCTTGTTGTTATTTTGCAACATGCCAGTTCTAAAGGGCGAATATTTAGTGTTTGAATATGGAATATCTTGTTGTTATTTGCTACTAAGAAAGGCTGGCTAATAGATTTAGGATTAACTACGTTTTGGTAAATTTTCTGTTGTAATGCCGTCTGGCTATGTTCATAATTTTTAATGAGTGTCATTTACATTTATACGTTTATCAAGATCTTATGTTAACATTTTATTAATCTGATGAATATTTAACCTCAGACTCTATAACATTGGCTTAAATTCATGGTTGTTTATGAATTTCATCTATATTTTTATACATCTTCACAACAACAATGTAAACATTGAATAGAACTGTTAAATATCTAATGGAGCGATAGCTAATAAATATCGACTTATTATGACTTATGCTATTTCTTTTTAATTAGATATGCCCCTCCATACCCAAGGTATTTGATCTGATATTTTTCTATTGTTTATTGTGAACTAATAGTCAGGTTGCAGTCTCTTACTGCTTTATTGAGGTAGACGGCCCCTTTTGATAAACTCAGCAATAGGTGTGAGAGTTGCGAGCTTCGGTATTGGAATGTTTTGGGTAAAATATTCAAAGCCTNGCGAGCTTCGGTATTGGAATGTTTTGGGTAAAACATTCAAAGCCTTGAACTCCATAGCACTCGCTCCTATTGTACCCTTTTTTTTGTATTACCTTTTGTATTTTTTGAGCATCCTCCCCTTTAGGATGCTACATGCAAAATAATATTTTGTTGAAATATTCCTCATCAATACCAAGATTATCTCGCTTATGGTTTAAGGAGGCAAGGTAGAAGTGGGTACGCCTCATCTCCAACAAAAACATAAGGAACTTTTACATTTGTCCCTTGCAAAAATGATGGCTCTGGGATGTTAAGCTCCTGTTTCTGTATTTTATCATACAAATCTGATGATTGAAAGGTACCACCATCACTTTGTTTTCCAAATCAACTTACATCAACAATTAAAAATCGGTACTTAGAGTCTGCGACACCTTGTAAGACCATCGAGAAAAAGTGTTTGTAACTGTGAAACATAGATCCTGTGTTATCTGGGCCTCGAATGCGAACATGCTTTCCCTTTGATCGAACATAAATCATTTGGAAAGTTACGAAGCTGAAAATGATCTCTAGCAATTTTCAGAAAATGCTGTTTGGTTGGTACTGGCATATGAATTGGTTGAAGTCTGACCCATATGGCTGTAACCACTTCTCTCACAATAATCCCCACAGTTGATGTGCCTATGTGGAAGCTGGGAGCCAATGTCTTGAACGATGACCCAGTTGCCAAATACCTAGAAATATAGACTAAATTTATTCACCTGCTACCTTTAAAAAGCGTTCAAGTTTAATGATACACACTTATGGGGATTTATAAAATGGTTTGTTCTGAAAAAAAAAGAATATTATACCTATACCTATTTAATAATAATGTGGTCCTAAAGGCTCTGCCAATTTCCTTTCCTGTTTTTGTTACATAACATAGTTTGAAAAAAAAAGTGGAAGTACCTGCGAAACCATTTTACCACTGAGTTATTCAAGATCAAACGTCCAAGGTCAGGAGATGGAGGTAATGAAATACAGGGAAGCAAGTGGCAGTACTTCAAACCCCTGTACTCCCTGCGAGATATTGTAAAACCACGACCTGGTTCTGGAAATTTAACCATTTAATGAATATCCAGAAAACTTTGTAAATCAATATGCAGTTAATGTTAATGGTGACAAATAACATGAGTGTGTGGAGATGAAAGAGCCGCAAATGAGACAAAAAAAAACTGATAAAGAAAATACTACTTTCAACAAACTGGTCACGTCAGATATCCCGGGATCATACTGACATAATGAACTGGAATCACCACCAAATGTTCAAACAACCCAACTAAGGTAAAAAAGATCAAGTGACCAAGAACAGACGAGTATACAACGTCCTTTTTGGAGATAAAAAGGAAAAATACTGGACATTTTTACTAAAAAAATGGCTAAAGGAGTAAATGATTCTGAAGACGAGCACTTACTATTTTTGAAGACTTTACTTCCACACGTCAAAAAATATACGCCCTGAAAATATACTAACATTTCGTGGAAGGATTCAAGAGGTAATTTAGCAGTTCGCCTATAGTACCAACTAAAATGCGATTGAATTACTGATGCCAGTTCGTACTATGACCCTGTACTCTAGTTCATCTACTACATCCACAGTACACAGTATACTGTTAGATAACAATGAAGAATATACGTGTAACGTTCTTAGTTATTTGCCGCTCTAAAGTGAGATTTACCCCCCATGATTTGATTCTTATTATGTGAAAATATTGATGAAAACTTAATTTGTGAAATTTTTTCAATACAAATTTTTCAGTTAATGTATGCAAAAAAACTTGTACTGATCGATTCACATAGTAAAGTAAATTTTAGAATTTAATCTTTTACTTTTTAACTAACAAAGACTAAATTTTTATTATTTTCACAATATATATTAAATATAATTTTTTACCTATCAAGTTCACAGAGTTAAGCCATTATAGAATGAATATCAAAATGTGTAATTTTAACTCATCATTACATAAATTAAACATGTATTTTATAATATTTTTTGAGTTGAAGTCCAAATAAACAATTTTCTAATCAAGTTAAAATATTTTTTTAAAGTTTTTCTTCACTAAAGAAATATATTCAACTATATAATTACTGTTATATGTGTAGGCAAAATTTTCACTTCTTAGGCGAATGTCTATATTGTGTAAAAAATATGTAAAAAAGTAGCTACCGTCACAACTTTTACTCTGTAATTAAAGTGCTGTGAACGTAACAAAAAATTTGCTTTTACTGAAAAAAACCCACCGTTATTTTGAAAACTTGGAGTAAACTGACCATCACATCCCATGGGTTGAAGAAAAATATTTCAAAGAAACATTCTTACCTCAACAAATAACAAGTCGTTCTTCTGGGAGAATTAGTGACTCGTGCCGGTTTCCTCAATTTCTTGTCAAGGGTTCTACTATATTGTTCAGAAAATAACTAAAAGTTCTGATCTCTATCCTCATATAGCTAGAAAATCGTTTATCTATTTTTAACTCTCCAAATCTTCGCCGCCCATAATTGACTCCTATTCTCTTTCTACACATAAGTTTTATTTCAGTATTTTCAACCAAAAATAATGTATCATCACTTGAAGAAATCTTTCCTCGTGGGAAGCTATCTGCAAAATGCACTTTTTTCCAGCTCTCTACGTGGCCTACCATAAGCACTACAAGCACTGAAAACAATCGCTTGCAAGTAGGCCTACAATCAATAAGCGTACTTATTACAAGCGTTATACGTGTTCGTACTCTAAGATAGTATTTCTTAAAATATTTTGTTCCCTAAATTAAATGTATTGGTCCAACTTTTATTGCTTGACATGCACACCTATTGTATTCGGCTTTAGTTCTAGTTTTTAGTTTTAATTGTTTACATTGTGCTATAAAGACTAAATATATTTTAATAAAGGTGTGTATTTATTATTGAATAATTTCATGTTTGTGATTTTTATCACCCATGCCTGTAAACATCCTAGACTTCCCCCGAACCGAGCCTCAAGACATATCGATAATTGATGATTAATTGTCGATTATCGATGATAGATTATCGGTGCACGGCGTAGACAGTGAATATAAATATATAATAGTATTGTGATGAGTTGTTAATTGTCGATTATAGACTTCCAACCCCCTCCCGCTAACGGGTCAAAACACTTTCCCTCTTCCGCTAACGGGTTTAAAAACTTGTGGATTGTAAGAGAGAGAGTGTGTGTGTGTGCAAGCAAGCTCTGTCCGCTCCACGGGGCTTGGGAACCCCCTATTTCCCCCCGCCACGTCCCAGACATATCAATTATTGATGATTGTTAATTAATTGTCGATGATTGAGAAGGTTGTAAGAGAGTGTGTGCAAGCAAGCAAGCTCTGTCCCCTCCACGTTGATGATTGAGCGCCTGTAAAATCACCCCCGACCGAGATTCGAACCCAGACATGTTGATTGCTAATTACTAATTAATTGTCGATGATAGACTTCCCGCCCCCTCCCGCTAACGGGTCAAAACCTTTTCCCTCTTCCGATAATGGGTTGTGACTTCACCTTTCCCTTCCACTAACGGGTCAAAACACAACCCTCCCCTTCTCCCCCTACAACTGCATACCGGGTAAAAACATCCCTCCCCCTTAAACCCTCTCCCTACAACCACATCCCGGATCAAAACACCCCTCCCCCCTTTCAACCCTTCCGACCACAACCACCTTATTTCCAAAAAACATCATATAGTTATCCCTTCCTACCTAAAAAAGGTCTATATTTTTCTATTTCATCTCGATATTGTTGTTCTTGGCTGAAATACCCCTTCAACCTTCCAGGCATATTGCTTGCTAGCCTTGGCGAGGACTTCTTACATCCTTGAGTGGGACAATATGTTTAAGGATCGTCACATAGCAAAAAAAAGAATCTATAGTCTATATCCAATGGCACCTTAGTCACAACTTCTTGTATTACAATGGTAGCTCTAGTACACCTCCCCCCAGAACCTTGTTAATGGCCATGAAACAACAATCATCATCAAACCTATTACAGACAATTATGAAATAGCATAACGTAAGTCATCTAACTCTAATTTATATTTTAAACAGTCAGAATCACCTATTCATACGTCAAGTCATGTGATAGGCAGTACAAATAATTCCAAAATAATAAATAAGTTAATTTAAGGTTTTCTTTAACAACTTGCTGAATATGATACACAGCTGATATTTTAAACAGTCGTACGTCAAATCAGGTGACGCAACCACTCTTCCACCACCCACCGACACCCTTCAAGACGCCACAGCTATTAGAGTAGTCTGTCTAGAGTACTCACATACCTAAATAATATTGTAAGGTGACAATTTCACACACGGTATTCTGGAGGGAGAGTTGGAAATAGCCTCGGTGTTCGAACTCCAACCTATCAGCTATCTATCTATATGACTATAAGGTGTATAGTTCACCTAAACAGATGTATGATAGCGTGGAGGGAGAGTTGGTGTTCAAACAATCATACAGGCAGTGCTCTGCTTAGGTACTGTGAAACTTCCTTAGAGATGGTAACCTTGGCGATGACTTCTTACATCCTCGACATGGATTCTATTTCAACCTCCTCCCCCCACGGATCCTGACAAACACCTAAATAATATTGATGCTTGTAAGGTGACAAGTTCACACACGGTATTCTGGAGGGAGAGGTGGAAAATAGCCTCAGCTTGATAGGTCTGTGTTCGAATTTCAACCTATCTATTTAAAAAAAAATTAACAACAGCTCGCTATTTATACGCCTATAAGGTGTCTAGTTCTAAGCCACACGGTACTCAAACATGAGCCCCCAGGTATGAGGAATGAAATTGTACATGCATTTTCACCCCACCTTCGGTATACGTTTGACACCTAGAATGGTCATGTACCAGAACTGGGAATCAAACCCGCGACCTCCCTGGCATCGGCAGTGAGTCTTAGGTTCTAATGTCAACAGTTGAAACCAGGGATGGTTTGCGAACCACAGAAAGCACTCTCGATTCGAATACTGGTTGCCACACACGTTTGAGGAACATTGTTATTCGGGGATAGAGCAAACACCTCGGGGGTTATCATAACATGTTAACCAGAGCTTCTCAAACAGTTCCACAATGTGTACATGTGCCCTGGTTTGTTTCCATAAGGATGTCACACTCTCTCTGCGGACTCACTTCCCAGTTCTAGGTTCGACTCTATGTCAGGTAAATTAGGGGTGTTTTCCACTCTCCCTGAGGGTTCACTTCCTTCGGGTAAAGTAGAGGTTTGTTCCCAGGTACGTGTAACAGATGTCAAGTCTCGAGATGATGCTGGTTTGTCGGTAACCGGAAAGGTTTAGTTTAGAATCTCGTCCAAGTGCTTTTTTGGGGGGTCCTGTCTTCTCTTCCTCCAAACAGATAGAAATGTTAATAGGCCCGACACCGTGTAGCAAGTAGAGACCCAGTTTCGATTACCGTAGGGAACAAGGTGAGAAGAAGAGAACAACCAGTAAAATTATTGTAGTCAATAAACTTTTGATAGAGTAAACTCTGCTCAACGTGAGTTATATGATATCTGGCGTTTAGGTGAGAGAATATAGGTTTGACTCCTGTGTTAGAATCCCTGTGATGGATAAAGTCGACAAGGGCCGCTGGTGATGTCCCCCGGGGATGTTGCGACATGTTGATTGATGATTTAAATAAATAGCCTAGAACATGTTCAGCCTTTGGCGGTGTAAGTGTTTGAACCCAGATCTCCGCCAACCAGGAAGGTGTTTAATATATCAAAAAGAAGTGGAGTTACATAGACCCTTCCTATAGTCAGTGAGTTACTTTCTCTCATAAGAAAAACATAGATCAGTGGCGGATCAGGAAATATTATTTTGGGGGGTTAACCATATTTTCAAATTTTATAGCATATAGCACGTACCTTACATAAAATATATTCCACCAGGGCAGGGGCCAAAGTGACATTTCCTTAAACGCACACTATATCGTGGTTTTAAAAATCCCCGGGATAAAGCTCAGATTCAACACTTTGCACGTCAGGTATGTCCTGAAAACCCTCGTGTTTTACAAGAGGCTTACACCGATGCTACAAGTCTCCCCACGAGTATATATTGTTAGATTTCAAGCAAGGTACACCCGAATGGTACAGATATAGAACCCGCACAAATGTCGGGTGCTCCGTGTACCTTCCACGCAAAAGCTATAAAAACACCGACACGTCGAGATTACAGATCATTTCATAACCATGAGTTCCAAAGTGTTGAGGCAAACCCCTCTGCTGCGTGCGATGTATCGCATGAACCTCCAACAATGTGTCGCATTGTTGAAAACGGCCTACAAAAAACTGATCGACGCTGTTTGTGAGTGTGCCTACAACACTTTAAAAGGGAAGGTACCGTTGAAAAATGCGCAGAAGACAAAGTTATGTGCTCACAAACAGGTGTTGTGCAAGCTGTTCAAACGAGGAGAGTGTTGAAAGAAGAAGAGACGACTACTCGTTCAGAAGGGAGGACAGTTTTTCCCTTACTTTTAGCCCCCTTAATTAGTGGGGTGCTCTGTTCCTTATTCAACAAGTAAATAATATAACACACGAAAAAGATTATATTGGTGTCCCCGGAAACATTACACCGTTACGAGCAACAAGCGGCATCGGCCACAAATCTATTGGTCTCCGAGATGGACAAGGAAATGGAAAAAATTCTCTCTTCAAAATTGGACAACAAGTCTAAATGGACTCTATACCAACAAGTGCTACAGCGCTATTTGAATTTTAGTCAACACCCTCCTCCACCTCCATCACTACTCCTGAAGTGTATGCACTTCCCATCCCTTCTGTACTCAATACTGTACCAGTACAGGCACGTAAAAAAGCTCAATTTTACTAGAACATATTAATTCCCGTGGCGGTGTCTCTTGGGACAAGAACGGGGAAGTGAGTATTCACGATACGCCTCTTCATGAATACAATATTGTGGATTTAGTCAACAATATGGTCAGAACGAGAAGACACAGATAACCGTCAGGGTGGCGAGAGTTTCTCACGGCGTTGCAAAAAATAAACGTCCCAAAAGAATATATTGTAAATCCTAAACGTTTGGCACCCATTATAGATCCGAAGCCCGTACCACAACCACTTACACTGTCGCCGCAACGCGCTAAGAAGAAGAAACTGAAAAGGGTGGATGAAAACAGGTGGCTGCCGTTCCGTGCTTAATGGACCGTATAGCCGACAACTACTACGACCCTCTGATCCTGCAGGGTTTGCAGGGGCAGCGTCACTTTAAAGGCATCCAAGAAAGATCCGCCAAAGTACGAGAATGGCTTTGTGTGCAGGACGCTTATACTATACACAAGCCGGTGATAAAAAAAAGTTTGCACGTGACAAGTACGTGGTTTCAAACATAGACGATCTCTGGCAAGCCGATCTAAACGATATGCGAAGTCTCACCAAATACAACGACGGTGCAGTGTACTTGCTCACCGTTATCGACGTGTTTAGCAAGATGGCATGGTCGAGGACGCTTCCATATAAGACGGGGAGCGTCGTGAGAGACGCCTTTCGGGATATTTTCGAGCAAAGCGGCCGTAAACCTCAAAATTTGCAGACGGACAAGGGACAGATTTCACGGCTCGGCTAGTCCGGGAATTTCTCAAACATGAAGGCGTACATTACTACACCACTCATAATCCAGACGAGAAGGCAAGCGTCGTTGAATGATTTAATAGAACTCTGATAGGACGCATGTGGCGCTACTTTACCAAAAATAAAACGTATCGCTATGTGGACGTACTTCAAGATCTGGTTGACGCTTACAATGGCGCATCACATTCCAGTATCAAGATGGCGCCTGCAGACGTTTCATAAATCAATGTGCTTCAAGTCAGAGATAATCATTATGGCAAGAGGCGTCCAAACTTGAATAGTAAGCCGAAAATAAAAGTCGGTAACACGGTGAGTATTAGTAAATCCAAAATGCTGTTTGAAAAGGGCTACGAGAGCAATTGGAGTTAAAAAAAAATTATTCAAAGTCAGCAGTGTCGTGTTGCGATAACATGTAAACTATAGATTCACCGATCTTGACGGCGAGGAGGTGGAGGGGACGTTTTACGAACCCGAATTGCAACGCGTACGTCTTCCGGAAACATTTAAAGTTGATAAAATACTATGCATCAGGGGCAAGGAAAGGCAGTGGAAAGGTTACCCGGCCAAGTTTAATTCCTGGATTACTGCTAGTTACGTCAGTGCCCTACCATGAGGGACCAGTTTTACCTCACTTTGCCGTACGACAGCTCTTTGGGATATTTCCCTAAAAAATACCATCACGAATTTCACCACACAACTACCCTACCGTCTTACACCCGACGGACGGTGGGAATTCGCTCTCGCCGAATTTCAATATCCCTGATCTTTCACCACCGTACCCGAGGGTCAAAATATTGTATGGTACAACTGGGTGGACGCTAACGGCCTGGAACAAATATTGAAGGATCATATCTCTGCTGGAAACTACAGCACTATCCATGAATTGATCAAAGCTCTAAACGATGAAGAGGCGTTCAAAGGGGATTCCGGAGTTGTATTCAAGTACACAAGGCCCAACAAAAAAGTGGATGTTGTCTCTTCTTCACCAAATATACAGTTGCTGACTTTTTCTAGTCAACTAAGCCTACAGTTCGGTTTTGATCCTCAGACTAATCTGATAAAAGTCCCAAAGTTACCGTACACCACCAACATTCTACTAGGCTTGCCCTCGAAAATGTACATCTATACGGATATCGTCGATCCTCAACGCGTGGGTGACATTGTGGCACCGCTGTTACGTATCGTTGGTATCAATAACATAAACTATCTCTACGGCATACATAAGACAGTTAGCTATGATCCATTGCACTACATGCCAGTGCTTAGAAGGGAAATTGAAAGCTTGGAAATCAATATAAGAACAGACACTGGTCATCCTGTACCATTAGAGTTTGGAAAAGTGTGCGTGAAACTTCATTTTAAACGCTGCTCAACATGAACTGTACCTACCAAAGATACTACGTAAACCAGGCTGGAACAGGTATATCGTCGATATACCACGGTGTTCCCTATCAACGCGGGCACGGGATAGGAAGTTTTTTCAGTGGACTTTCACAAGCGTCATACCGTTGCTGAGAAGCGGTGATTAGGCAATTGGAAAACAAGCGCTTCATACGTATATTGACGAGCTCTCCGACGTCGCCAAACAACGGCGTCCTTTCAAAGAGGCCCTACGGCAACGTGTCGGCGAGGTTGGAACAAACCTGAAACGCAAGGCCGAGCAGAAGATCAACACGTTGATGACAGGCTCCGGATATAAAGGGCGTCGTAAGAAGCAAAGACGTCAGTCTTCTGTCGTCGCCCGACGTAAAAAGATCAAGAAAGAAACTATAGATATTTTCAGCTGAAATTTCCTTTTTACACCCTTAGTCCTACGAGTGTGCCACCAGTGAACTAGACCTCTTTTCCGTGCCACCCACTCAAACCAGTCTTGAAAGCAGACAATGGCTCCAGTACAAACCTGTCTCTTCCCTCACTGATGATTCGCCCGTAGATTTTACCGTTACCGGTCAAGGCGAATTCTATATCGATCTTTCACAGACCATGCTCTATCTCAGGGCGAATATCATGAAAACCCGGCGGCGGCGCTTTCACAGAGGTGGATCAGATCGCTCCCGTCAACAACTGGTTGCATTCTCTTTTCTCACAGGTGGGTGTGTTTTTAAACCAAAAACTAGTCTCACCGCCCAGCAACACGTATGCCTATAGGGCGTACATTGAGACGCTGCTCAATTACAACAGTGAAGCCAAAAGGACGCATTTGACTTGCGGTCTGTGGTTCTCAGACAGTCCCGGATCCTTTGAGGAGGTTAACGCCAGCAACAAGGGGTTTGAGGCCCATCGCAGTCTCACCACAAAAAGCAAGACGGGGGATATTTTGGGATAACTACACGGTGACATGTTTAACCAAGAGAAATACCTCTTGAACGGCACCGAACTCAGAGACAAATTGGTCCGTTCCCGAGACGGGTTTAGTCTTATGGCCGTCCCTGAACTCCCTCACTTTAAGGTGCACATCGTCGAAGCCGGCCTTCTAGTGTGACGTGTCAAAGTAGCACCTTCTGTACTGTTGGCACACGCCAAGGCATTAAACGTCAGTCCCACAAAGTATTTCATCACCCGCGTGGAAGTAAAAACACTCACTATTCTTACGGGCGGGCAAGGGAAATCCCTGGACAAAGTGTTCACCGGCCAGTTACCCAAACGATGCATCGTGGGATTTGTATCAAAAGCGGCGTTCAACGGAGACGCCACCAAGAACCCGTTCAATTTTCAAACGTATGGCATGAACCATTTCTCGCTGTACGTGGACGGGGAACAAGTGCCGACGAAACCGTTACAGCCCTATTTTCCTAACGGCAAATATGTCATGTTCTACCACACACTGTTTTCTGGAACGGGTATCCATTTCATGAATGAAGGTAGCTACATCACACGAGAAGCCTTCCCCAAGGGATATCATCTCATGGCTTTCGATCTCACACTTAATCTGTCCGCCCACATGTCATCGCATTGGAATTTGACACTGCATGGCTCTCTGAGCATCGAAGTGAGCTTCACCAGAGATCTCACCAAAAGAATCAACTATATCGTGTACGTGGAGTTTGCCAACATCATCACCATCGACAAGGACAGAAAAGTCGTGACCGACTATGGGAGTTAATATAAATGACTTCCTGCCCCTTACCCACGTCATTTAAACCATGGACGTCGTTGTGGACTTCCAGAGCTTCATCGACGACTGCAAAGAGTTTATCGTCAAGTAACTGAGTGTTTTATCTCCATGCGGTACATTACTGCACCATTGGGTGTTAAAACCCCCATACGCTATCGAGGAACTTTCCACCACTGCCAAAAAGAAAGCCGACTATATCGTCAACAATCTGCACGGTATTCCCTTGGATAGCGGTGATGTGAATTAAAATCTGCTCGAATCCCTCATCTCCTGCGCTACAACACGTGAAGAAACCGCCTACGTCAAGGGGGCAGAAAAGAAAAAGTTTCTAGCCAAATACACGTCAACACCGATCGTAGAACTGTACGACAGAGGTTGTCCTTCATTGAAAACACTTAAATTGGACCGCATCATATGCATGGCACATAGTTCTGTGTGGAATTTCTGTTTGGCCTCCATCGTCTGGGGACTTCGAGATTGGATGATCGAAGATGGACACGCGCAACATAAGACGTACACTGAAAATAAGCCCGTGGTTCCGTTCTCTACGTTTGGGTGTTTTCCCTGCTGATCAACTACCCGCAAGAATAGCGCAACCTGCCACTCTTGTCATCAATACGGATCCACACACCGAGCCCAGAACGCATTGGGTCGCCATCTTTATCGACCAGAACGGCGTGGGAGAATACTTTGACAGCTATGGTTTTCCACCTCGTATAAAGTTGCATCGGGCACTTAAACGTAAAAACACTTGTCCCACGTCTCATAGCACTATACAACCTCAAAGCATAGCCTCGGAAGTTTGCGGCCATTACTGTCTCATGTACCGTCTCTATCGCGCCTAGAACATTCCGATGAAAACGTTCATCGCCCTATTCTCGCCTACCTATCATACTGCCAACGACTCTATGGAGGTGAGATATTACAACACATTTTTCAAGAAGCTAGCGTCCTGCCGCCGCCCCTCAAGGGGCTGCGTCCAATTGGCGTGCGCCTATAAAAGGGCGTCCCGGTGGTGTGCCTCCCATAGTCATGGAAGCCCATGACGTATGCACACGAAAAACAAAGCCGGTGAAGCCGCTCACCATCATCGGTATTTTCAACACTTTATTTCCTCTGTACGAAGTCGACGCCAAGCGAGTCATCGTCGGCATGAGCGTCAAGTACACGTTTACGTCCTATGTCCAGCTAGAAAAATGCGGAGTGAACTGTGTCGTGTTTAACCGTACAGAGTGGCAAGAACTGGGCAGCTACAGGTCGGCCATATCAAAGTTTTTCACCAACACGCAACTTCCCAGAAGATTACTCTGACTAATCATGAAATCTCCCTGAGATGCATGTGCAGTGACCGTATGGTCGTCATCAGCGAGAAACAAGACGCCGGACTCAGAAGGGTCGCCTATCTGACACCTAGCTGGGTGCGTCTTTGTGACGTGTGGGATCTCATCTACGTCACCATGGACCGCTGTGACATGTGGTCGACACCTGTCTCACGCTATTGCAACAATTTGATCGATACACTCGTCGTGGATATGTGCAACACGCTAACTGAATCGTCGGATATCGTCGACCTAGAACAACCTACGATGGAAACGCACATCAGAAACCTGGACTTTATCAGTGCTACCTACTATACGCGTCAGGTCGTCGGTTTGGACTATTAAATGCTGGATTGTGAACTAAAAACAATTTTACTAACACACCTAAGATACACTGTGGAAAAACGTATGAACGATTATATGCGTCATTCTTGTAAAAGTGTATGATATATATATATATATATATAGTGAATAAAACACAGATATTACATATATATATGTAATATCTGTGTTTTATTCACTAGAAACCTTCTCAATCATAAATAATCGGGGGAAGGGTTGAAGGGGGAGGGTTTAAGGGGGGAGGGGTGTTTTGACCCCCGATGCGGTTGTAGGGGGGAAGGGGAGGGTATGTTTTGACCCGTTAGTGGAAGAGGGAAAGGTGAAGTCACAACCCATTAGTGGAAGAGAGAAAAGTGTTTTGACCCGTTAGCGGGAAGGGGCGGGAAGTCTATCATTGAAAATTAATTAGCAATTAGCAATCAACATGTCTGGGTTCGAATCTCGGTCGGGGGTGATTTTCCAGGTGCTCAATCATTAACATGGAGCGGACAGAGCTTGCTTGCACACACTCTCTTACAACCTTCTCAATCATCTCTAATTAACTAACAATAATCAATAATTGATATGTCTGAGACGTGGCGGGGGGAACTGGGGTTCCAAAGCCCCGAGGAGCGGACAGAGCTTGCTTGCACACACACACACACACACACACACACACACACACACACAATCTTACAATCCACAAGTGTTTAAACCAGTTAGCGGAAGAGGTAAAGTGTTTTGACCCGTTAGCGGGAGGGGGTTGGAAGTCAATAATCGACAATTAACAACTCATCACAATACTATTATATATTTATATTCACTGTCTACGCCGTGCACCGATAATCTATCATCGATAATCGACAATTAATCATCAATTATCGATATGTCTTGAGGCTCGGTTCGGGGGAAGTCTAGGATGTTTATAGGCATGGGAATTGACCCGTTAGTGGAATGATGAAGTCACAACCCTTTTGCGGAAGAGGGAAAGTGTTTTGAACCGTTAGCGGGAGGGGGTTGGTAGTCTAATCAACATGCTGGACGTGTCGGGAAGGTTTTGAGCGGAAGCGGGGTTCCAACACCACTTATACATTCATACCGAAAATGGACTATAACTTTTTCATACTCAGATATTACCCTTCATACACAAATACGGTCTATACAACCATTCTCGACACTAATCGACAAGGATGTATACAATCATGTTCAAGGTCATAATGGGCTATCGTGTCGGGGTGGCTACTTGTGTGTAATATTATTATGTTTTATCATAAATAGTTTCGATACATTATTTATTAAATAATTGGTCAATATTGTGCTTAAACTTCAACTTCTATTTAAAGTAAGAAATAAATCTACTTTGAACATGTTATTGTAAATCTATATTGATCTTTAGGCTTTGCCCTCAGGATGACTTTATATAGTAAACCTACCCTACTTTGTGATATTGAGAATTTTAACTTTAATATAAACAACATAATAAAAGTAAGATTTTTGATACAATTTTAAATGGTTGGGTTTATACTATTTTAGTATTTCCTGCAGTAAATTTTTGGATAACTTAACTAAATTAATAATTATTACAAACAATCCATTATTTCATGGCATTCTGATCAATTCCGTAATAGAAACTACTTAAATGTGTGATGCTTGTATAATTAACTTTCTATCCCATTAATTTCACTGTTACTATACACTTTCATTTCCATCACCATTGTGAATGTGAAAGTAAATATAATGAGTAAATATCATGGACTAACTATATTCGTTACATTATCGGTAGAATATTTCCTGCACACAGACTACACATGGAAATAGTTGGTGGAACAGCTAAAGAAATTGTTTGGAAGGTTTCATGGAAACATTTCAAGTGGAAACAGCACTGAATTCATGGGCTCTTATTCTTGGAATTTTGTAGTCCTCTGCATGTCGAACGAATGTACTCATTCTTGTTGTTCAACCTAATCGTATTCTTACTAATTCCACTACCACCTGACACCGGTGTTTTGTCTTGAGAATTATGTAGAGCTGACAATTTTGGCTGCAGTTTTGTCCTACTAAAGATTAGGACTATACATTTGGGCACTTTGTCCCTTTTTTTCTTTGTATGAGGCTTATTTTGAGGTGACGTTGTGCATAAATTTGGCAGCCTTAAAATTAGTTAACTGATTGCGCAAGCGTCTTATTAGACGATCTTGAACCAGGCCTATCTTCTTCATTAGATCTATGGACCTTTCAAAAAATGGACGAGTTCTGCGAAAAGGATTACCTTCTTGAAAATGCTTGAGAGCTGCATTCAAAGCGACTCTTAGAGGTCAATAAACTAAAAAACCAAGTGGTTTCAGGACGTGACTGGTGTGGAATAGGAGTGTTAAAATAATAGTTTAATATTTTGATGCTTCTTCCAGAACTTCAGGAATCATATGGCTTGCATGAGAAAAATTTGTATCATAATTCTGATAAATAAGTTTATTTTCATAAGAATTTTATCATATAAATTCATAAGGATAGTATGTTCTAATACCATAACTAAATCGAGTTGTACTTTTTATTTATATACAAATAAACAAAAAATTTATCTCTTTAAACATATTCTTATTTATAGTACCTTTTTTGCACTAAATGTATACAATGAAAAATAAATAACGTCCTGTGAAATAAGACTGGCTCCAAGCACGCTAGGTATACATCGGTGTGAATGAACCATTCATTCACCGATACGAGACATGCCTACCTGTTGATAATAAATGGTAATCCGTGCAGAATCTCTAACTAACAACGTCTTTATACAAATTTGAACTAAGTAGCAACTTCCTTGAAGTTTAGAGATTGAAAATATGTAGGCACAGGCCTAGTTTTCAATGGGGTAAGAATATGTCATTGGCGCTAAGTAAGGGTTTTCACAATTATTTGGATGCCACGCTATTAAGAATGGATAATAATACACATCGTTTGGCAAAAGTTCAAATATGTCCTCACCAAATTTTGTTAAAATCGGTCCACGCATTTGGAAGTTATAACGGTGCCAATATACAAACATATTTTTGAGCGGCTGCCATGATGAATTGGATAGCCTGACAACACAAAACCATGCACATACTTTATAAGCCTTATGATCAAAGAATATGCATGCCAAATTTTCTGAAAATTATTCCCCACAATGGACAGCTATCGTGTAACATACATCCGTACAAACATATGAAATGCCAAACGGTTAAGATAAATAAAAGACCTAGCTATGCTTGGTCAGTTATCTTAACAACAAAATTAATGTGATCAATGTTGACCGAAAAAGTTTTTTGTTATTATTTTATAAAAGGTTTTTCCTAAGAGATTCATACTACACATCCCTTTTAGTGTGTGTTTTAATAAGATGCAAATATTGACTCTATCCTACCGAGATTCAAACTGTAATTATCACATACTTAGCTCCCTTGAAGAATGTCAAAGCTTCGTTAGGCGAACTCTGATGATTTCCTTTGGGAAATTTATCCCTTCCTTCCTCACCTCTCAAAATGTCCAACAACTGACCAATCCAGTGAGGCCTCGCTTTCTCTTATCAAGCTAGCTCTCACCCACGAAATTACATAACTATCGCTGATGCATGACCGCATGAGCCGTTAATAAACTGTTCACACACACATACAACTGTGGCGTCAGTTTATCAAATATGCTACATACATAAAGTGTTTAACTATGTTAAAAATTATTAAATACCTATCAGTAATATTACCCAAATAAAAAAATCGTATAAATCAACTTTCTTTCTTGTACAAAACACAAAGTTTATTTATTAGGATTTTGGTAGAAATAAACTTTTATAAAACACAAATATATTATTTTTCAGTCATGGATTGTTTATTTAGCGTTACTTTATATTTAGGCTTACCATACGTCCCTATTTGATCGGGACTGTCCCGGTTTGAAAGTCTAGTCCCGGAGTACCAGATGGTTTGTCATTTTGTCCCGGTCAGAAGAAAAATGTTAAGAATATGAAAAATAAACCAAACAATTTTGAATATATAGAAATCAAAAACAAGTGCAACGGTTATTGTTATCGAACTTAAGAAATGTATAGGCCTAACAAATCTTGAAGAAAGGCGAGATATTAAATTTATTCCACAAGGAGCAAGAGAAAATGTTCAAGGCTTTAGAGCAGGCAGGAAACATTAATGTTCATATAGTTATGAAAGAATTTACAAATTTTTATAATCGATGTTTGTCCTACATTGATCTATGAGAAATTAGTTTCGGCTAAGCAGAATATTTTGTCTGTATGGACAACGGTGAGATTATATGGCCTGAAATTGAAAATTAAGCAGAAAAAATTAATGAAACACTTGGAAATGGTGCAATAAGCTTAGATGAACTATTTGATAAAGTGGTAGCTGCCAAGGCATTTTGGTCTTCAAACCAGGGCTATATAGTATAGCCCTGTCTTAAAACTGTGATACTTTCGAAACTACGAACTTATATTGTGAAGAAAAGTGGGTTCAACTATTCAATCACTTCAAAGACCAAAACATTTCTGTATCTAACCTCCGCCGAGTTGTGGAGTCCATCTGCCTACCAGGCAATTCAATGGGTGTTCTCACTGATGAACAATGTATGGTCTCAAGAAAGAAGAAGATTGTTGGAATCGACAGTTTAAAGCCTAATGTACTGCAAAATAAACATTGAAATAAGTTGCAATTAGTTTTATGAAAAGATAAAGAATAGCAAAGCGTTTCTAAAAAAAAGTTCACGCAAGTAACAAATACTATTGGTTTAAACCAGATAGTAATTACTGTTTTTAGCTGTAGACTTTAAGTTTGTTAAATTTCCAAGCCTATAGTAAATTATGCTTTATGACTTCATATTTTTATTAATAAATATTAGCACCACGTCTTACTACCCGTTCGGGTTATACACTTTTTAAGTACTAATTACGCTAATGTATTAGGAATTGGGAAGGTTGAATTAGAGGGAGTGAACCGATTTGCGTGGAGAGAGAGTGGAAAAACATTTAGGAAAACGCCCTTCAGTTCACTCGACCGAGATTCGAACCTCGATCTCCCCGTCCTCAGCAGTCGAGCTCAACATGACTAGCGTGTTAGCCAACTACGCCACCGAGGCGGGTCATATTTGTATTCATACTTTCATCTGTAATATATTCAAATATAGTTATATCAGTGAGTTTGGCTTCAATTTTTATCTAAATGAATTAGCAAAAATAGCTTTAAAATGGGAATTAATTTTCAAAAATGTATATCGTCAATGACATCCTAAACATCCTTTGGATTGGCAAGGGATAAGGGTGGAAACTTGTAAGAGTGTGTTAATGATAATTTCCATTTTTACGCCAATCTCCAGTAAAACCCTAAAATGGTCCCGGTTTGAGGGGAAACTATTATGGTAAGCCTAAATTATATGCATTGATAATATATGTCAAGGGTGACACCCACAGATAACATGATTTAAGGTATGGATAGATTAAACGTGTATAGATGTCTTATTAAGAAAACTCTTCTTTTTAAGTCAACAACCCAAAGGTTGGTTTGATGTGATTTCTATACATACTCATCCTCACTCATCCCATCGGGTGGTTAGTGCTGCCCGCACCAACTGGTAAAATTCCGTCTACTAGGGGAGTGCATGAATTGTGATGGCCCCCCATTACATTCCACACTGAACTTCTATGGATGAGCGTAAAAGGGCCTGCATTGGCAGGAAGGATATTTTCACATATTTTACAGGGTTTTTATTTTCTCGCTATCTTACAGGTAGAGAGATTATTGTGATCGTCAAAAAAGTCGACCTCGAGATTTTGATGAATTTCGACGTTTCATGGTCTCCCGAATACGAAAAAAATGTTTTTGGAATTTCCGTCTGTCTGTACCTCAAACTAGAGCCTAAACTATTCTACAGATCGGGTTTCTCCGAGGGCTTTTTGGAATTGGATATCTAACCTCAAAACTAAGGGTAGTTTACCAAAGGTTGGAAAGATAAAAAATAGATTTCATCAAATTTGGCTCTAACGTTTTTGTTTAAATTTAATTTCTAATCATTGATCAATATTAAAAACAAAACGGCTACTCTAAATTTTTCGTGAAAACGACTTTAAGTGTTCCGGTCTGATACGTAAATTCTCATTTTCTATCCTATCTCCGTAACTACTTAAGATATAAATTACTTATCATTGCAAATATGTAGGTCTTCTTATATTAAATATATTTTATTTTAAACATATTTTTATAAAACCAACATTTTTCAAGTTTTATATATATAAATATATATATATATAGTTTTATATATATATATAAATATATATATATATATAAACTTTTCGAACATTAAGGTAACGTATCGCGACCGTAAAAAAAATCAAACCCGAAATGTTGATGTGATGGATGTCGACGTTTATCAACCCCCCGAACCATAAAAAGTAGTTTTTTCAATGCCATCTGTCTGTGTGTCTGTCTAACCGTAAAATTAAGAGTAGTTTAATAAAGGGGGAAAAAAGAAAAAAAAAACATTTTCCTAAATCGGCTCTAATGATTTAGATTAAAATTCGTATCTAAGCGTTGATTAAGATTATTAACAAAATGGCTATTTTCATTTTTATGTTAAAATGAATTTAGGGTAGTTTACAGAATCGGAAATTTCCTTATCACTGCAACCATTTAAGATACTAAATAACTTATCATTGAAAAATTGTAGTACTTTCAAAAATAAACTTTTATTTGAAATATATCCTTATAAAACCAATAGTTTCTGAGATATTGGCAAATATATTAATGCATTTTTGTGAGCTTTAGTTGTGCAGAGATACTACTTACGTTTTAACGCAATAATTCTCTAATTCCACAGAGTAAGTAGATAAGTCTCAAAAAGTTTGATCTTTTTTATTTAACCTCTTAGGGGAAATGTTTGTACAGCAATTATTTATCTCTACTTTAGACTCAATAGTCATTATTTACATTTTTTTATTAGTAAAAATTTATAAATGAGGAATTTAATAGCAATTCTCCAACCAAAAGGTGTGCAACCCCTTGTAAAATGTCAAAAAAATTAACCGAAAGTCAAAATCCTAATACGAAGTGTTGACCATTATGGTCCCAATACCGATTTTTTTTATTGGTCCAAATATACAAATTAGAACATTAATTCACTAAAATAAAATTATTGAATTTAAAACCGAGAGTCAAAATATGTTTTACGAAATTGTAGGAAAATTTATGTTTGTGTTTGCTAGTGTATATTGTTTCGTTTCACATATATTAAGAGTTTTGAGTAAATATCTCAATTCTTTAACAATAGAGAGAGAAAGTCAGTGCGGAGGTCCGTATCGTTTATTTTATGTGCCACAATCGACATAGGACTGACGGCTTTACTTGCCTTCAGAAGAAATTTGTGCTGTAGATTTTTACCGCTCAAGAAAAATCCGTTTATCTCGGCTGGGTTTGAACCCACGGTCATCGGGTCCTGAGGCTATTACTTTACCCCAAGACCACCAAGGTAAACTCAAGAAAATTGAGATGGAGTAAATCTCACCCAGCGAAAGCTAGGACGTTTAGTGATTGTTGTACCTTAACCGATTAATGTATTTAAAATGTAGTACTTACAACCTCCCATCTAAGAAATTACCATCGACAACCTGGGGTCTCAAATTGGTGTCGATGTGTGTGTGTATGTGCGCACGCGCGCAGGCCGTCTTACCACCCGCACGGGCTATCAGCGTATTTACACTAATGGGGCAAGGTGGAGCAAGTTTTACTTTAGAAGCCATTTACCCGGATTCGTGTGGAGGAAGGGGGAAACAATCGAGGAAAAAGCACTTCACTGCACCCGGATCTTCTTATCACCATTAAATCAAATGAGATGAGACTGAAGCATATCTACAAGTATTTTTTAATGGAGTATATAATTTTATTTAAAACATGGAGCCATTCATTTCAACAAAGATTTCTAGAGTTCCGTTTAACCGATGCTCATAGTAAAAAAAAAATCCATACTCCAAGAATATGTCCAAAGTATCAAGCTTTAAAAAAATCAAAAAAGAAGCCGCAATTTCAAAGCACTACAACTTATTTTGATATAGATTTCTTAAGTTATACCAAACAATTTTTTAAAATAAACTATTTACTTGTAAGATTGTGCCAAAGTTAACAAATTTTAAATAGTGAATCCGGAATCTTTATATATAATTTACGATAATCGGTGAATGTATGAATGCTATAAAAACAGACTTTCCGTAGTCATAAAAAATGTGTTTGAGGTCTATAGAAAAGTGTCTTAAATTGTATAGGACTATTTGCACAAAAATAACACCGATTCTTAACATAATATAAACCTTGTAATTTTGACAAGCAATAAAGTTGATTTAGGCAAATTTTATTTTGGGTATGACTCGTAATATTGTTTATTCTTATTTAATACAATATTCTATAATGTTAAACAAAATTAAAACGTCCAGTACCAACACTATACAATCACACCTTTCATAATCCATCCAATGAGCACATGTGATATTTTAAATTTTAAGAAAGCAGTTGTTTTTTTGGACGTTGTTTCGTGCACAATTTATTTCCATCACAATCCAGAGCCTGACCTAATCCTACCAAGCTGTGTTGAGCCAATGTTAAAACCAAGTACCGAGACGTGTCGGGACACGAGCTACTTGGATTGTTCCCTAGTTAGGTCATCGTCACAGTCCAACCTTCAAATAAAGGAGAAGAAATATTGAACATGGCTTCCCTTAAGCTTACAATCAGTTTCGTAAGACGTTTGGTTTTTATTATTGGTACTGCTAGCACCATAGTTATTGACGGCCTAGTCTAGACAAGTGGCCACGGGGACAAATACGTCAGTCTCGTCTTGTCTAGTTTTCCAGTGATGGAGAATAGTTGGTGTACTGAGGAGGTATTTCCTAAATGGTTTCCCGCTCTCACTCAAAGCAAATTTGAGCTTGTTGCGTCTCAACTTTATTAATAACTATATTACTTTTTGTTTGTATGTTAATTGATATAGTAATTGGCACGTGGTCATTGTATTCCTTGTGTTTCTGTCTTGATAAAAACAAGCATACACATTTTAAAATATATATATATATTTATTATAATAATTAACAATAATTAACAATAATTCAACTCTATAGTATGATTTTGGTAGGAAGAAGAATAGAAGTTAGTCACTAAAGTTACTAAAACAATGTTAATATATTCATACATAAAGTCATGTCATCTGCAGATGTTAATTTTGATAGATATTATCATGATCTATCAAATAACACAAATAATATAAGAAAATGTTATCAATGTTGGCAGCAAAAAAATATGTTTGGATTTTCTCTACTGTTCTTCCAACCAAAATCAGGGTATATATATGTAACCATGAACTTATTAACGTTATTGTGAGACTCGCTATCAAACATGTTCGCACCCTTTCCGTCCTTTCCGTCCTTTCCTTCGAGTGTCCTCAAGCCGCACCACAGCGCTCAACCAATCCCACGCTTTTCCTACCTGGCATATCCCAGTCACATTCCTACCCTCTCTCTCTTCAACCGTGACTAATGGACATCTTTCTCACCACCAACTTTCCACTCGTCACCTCAGTTATACAATCCTATTTGTAAACATATTCATATAAAATTCAAAATACATCCAAAGTTGGCTACATCAAGCTAACTTCCTCTAAATCTTACATTTCTCATCCTTACCCTACTATTGTAAATATCCGGATGGATAGTAAGTAATACATGCTGTAATAAACCACTCTTTAAATCAGTGGTTTTCAACCTTTTTCATGGTTAGGTCCTTTTTTTTCTTTTTTTTTTTTTTTTCTTTGAGACTATCGCGACCCCCTATAACTGATTCTAAATACTACCCATCGGACCATCAATATTTATTTACGCTTTTTGGTAGGTTTAATTTAGAGGAAATGTACCTTTATTTGCTTGGATGGAAGAGGGGGAAACCGTTTAGGAAAAAATCAACCCCGGTTTGAATTTGAATCCTGACCTCATCACCGGCAAACCACATGAGCTTGACGTTACATCCACGTGCTTGAATTAATTAATATAAGTTGCTTATATAAATATTTATACGAATTTAACTAAAATGTCTCAAAAGCATCTCAACGAGCCCAGTGAGTATTTTGGAAGTTATTCTGGCAGCGTCCCTCGCCTGAACACAAGACTGCTACAGTAAACTAAGTCAGCAAGCTACGGTAACAGTTAGATAACCAAAAGGAACCTAAAGTCTGTTCATTGTAGAAATTGTTTTCTGAAAGGCCTTTTTTTCTACCAGAAATCTATTATATAATAGGGTATTGGTAGGAAAAAAGACCTTTGTGCTTATACTCCATTCCTACCGTGATTGGAGTATAAGCATAAACTCAACCATTTTTATCACTTTTAACCTCTTTCATTTTTATTTGAATTTCGCACCTTCCTATAATCATTATAATCACTTTAAAAATCAAAAATAAATCTATAGCTTCAACAAACTTTACGACCCCTCCGTAAACATGCCACGATCCCGAAAGAAGTTGGGACCCCAAGGTTGGAAACCACTGCTTCAAGGTAATCTTTTTTAACAGGAATAATTCTACTTTTGCATGTAAAATAAAGTCATCAAAACATTTCAAACATAAGCTCTGTCTTCCAAGTTAATATCTAACCTATGAACATATCAAACATGAATGTATTACTATTTGTCATTTTTAAAAGTCGGACTATCTTTCATCTCAAAGTTGACCTCTAGCATTGGTCTCTCTACTTCTGTAAAGAACTGCGATGAAATGAAAAACTACCTGAATCTTTCATTAAAAAAGAAAAACTGAAACCTTCTAAGAGAGTACAGAACATTTTTTATTACCTTTACTTGTAGCTTCGGGTTTGTGCATGTTGTGAGATCAAAAGATATTTTCTTTTAGTCTGTTCTTAAAAAATAGGATTTCCAAATGTTCTGGCAATTGAGCCCTTATATAGAAAGGAAAAATGTATTCCTTCGAAGCATTACTGTATAAACAACGTGTTTGTGTAACTGTAGTTTTTACGGCCGTAAAAAAAAGTATGTTTAAGATGTTATACAGATTTATCACCGTACAGAAATTACTTTTCATTATAATTCTAATGAGTTCAAAATATGACCAACAGAATGAGTATTTCTTGATTAAAAATGGAAAACTAAAAATTATTTAATATCTATTTAGCTATGATAAAATTGAATATATTTATTTATTTAGCATCACGTCCTATTACCCGTTTGGATTTTATACTTAAGTACTAATTACTCTAAAGGGTTAGGAATTGGGGAGGTTGAATTTAGAAGGAATGAGGGAGAGTTCAAAACCATTTAGGAAAAAAAACCTCAAGTTCACCCAAACGAGATTCGAACCTTGATTTTCCAGTCCTCAGCAGTTTTCCTCACCACGATTAGTGGGTTAGCTAGCTACGCCACCAAGGGGGCCATGATCAACATTAGCTCACGATAATGAAAATAATCTTTTTGACAATTATACCCTTATAGATCTTAAGGTTTTTTTAAATTTAGCATCGGGTCTGACTATGCGTTCGGGTTATACACTTTAAGTACTAATTACGCTAACGGATTAGGAATTTGAAAGGTTGAATTAGAGGAAGTGAACCCGCATTTACGTAGAGGAGGGAGTGGAAAACCATTTAGGAAAAACCACCCCCAGTTCATTCGACCGAGATTCTAACCTCGATCTCCTCATCCTCAGCGGTTGAGCTCAACACGACTAGCGTGTTAGCCAATTACGGCACCGAGGCGGGTGTTCTTAAGCTGATATAAAATAAATGCCTATAAAATCATACAAATAGTTTAGTAGATACAATCAATGACGACTCCATTAAAAAATTAGTTTGTATTTTTAAAGGTTGTTGGGTTCCCTCCCGCTTTCCTAATGAGTCCCGAGGCATGGTCTCCCGCACATAAAACTCCTCGAGGCGAGGGAATAAATAAACACGGAGTCTTCTAGGGCGCGCAGAGAAGGGGACGGGGGACCTGGGCTGGTGGCTCATTTTTTATTTGGAACAAGATTGCCAAAATTTTGGTATCCAAGCTCTTGAAAAATAAATTGTACGTAACTCCGCACGGAATTTCTCGCTCTAGACCTATTGTTTAAAAATGGAGATATTTACTCAAAACTCGTAATATATGTGAAACTAAATAATATACACTAGCAAACCCAAGCATAAATATGCACTATATTAATGTAAAACTTTATTTTTAGTCCTGGTTTTACATTTTATAATTTTATTTTTAAAGAATTAATGTCCTCATTTGTGTGTTTGGACCGATAAAAAAGATCAATATTGGGTTCACAAGGGTCAACACTCCGTATTAAAATTTCGACTTACGGTTAACAATTTCGACATATTATTAGGTGTTGCACATCTTCATGTCATCTCATTGCTATTAAATTCCTCATTTATAAATGTTGATCAATAAAAATTGTAAATATTGACTATTGAGTCTAAAATGGATATATATCATTGTTGTACAAACATTTCTCTTAAGAGGTTTAAGGAAAAATAACAATCTTTTTGAGAAACTTAATTATATTTAATTAATCTATGGCATTGGAGAGTTATTGCGTTAAAACTTAACTAGTGTCTCTTTACAACCAAAGCTATCAAGATTGTATTAACATGTTTGCCAATATCTCAATAACTCTTGGTTTTATAAAAATATTCTGACAAGACATCTTGTGAATGTGGGGAATGCCAGGCCTCCACCGTGGTTCGGATTCCACGTTAAACTGTAGGTCCTCCATTTCGTCTCACAATCACCCTACCATTACACATTAGCGTAAGTGCGTATAACCCGAACGGGTAGTAAGACGCGGTGCTAATAATAATAATAATAATAATAATATAAAAATGTATTTCATATAAAAGTTTTTTATTTTTAATAGTACTACAATTTTTCAATGATAAGTTATATATTATCTCAAATAATTGCGGAGATAAGGACATTTCCACTTTTGTAAAGTACCCTAAAATTCATTTTCATGGTAAAATGAAAATATCAATTTTGTTTATAATCTTAATCAATATGGCTTTCCTTAAGCTTCCAATCAGTTCATCGTAAGAAGTTTGGTTTGCTTTGCAACGCCTAGATAAGATATATTTTTTTCAAAATGGTTTGAACCGATTTAGAGAAAATTGATTTTTTTTTCTCTTCGTTTTTTACTAAACAACCCTTAATTTTGGGATTAAAAAGACTTACAGACAGATGGCACTGCAAAGACCACTTTTTAGGTTTCAGGGCTTATGAGACGTCGACATCCATCAACATTTCAGGCTAGATTTTTTTAAGGTCGCAATACTTTACCTTTTGTGTTCGAAAAGTTAAAAAATATATATTTGCGTATAGTTTGAAAGTTATTGGTTTTATAAAATAATGCTTATAAAATATTTGTATTATATAGTGACCTACCGGAGCCATACCGGAGCCAAAGTGGGGTTTTGGGGGTTCTGAAATTTTATGAACAAGATATATATTACTTTATTTATGATTCAAACAATATGAAAATTAAGGTAAACGTACAAATTAGGGGGCTGTGTTACCACAAAAAATACTTCAGAGAGCTTCTATAGGTGTTTAATATTTAGACTTTTTCCTAGCCTCCGGCAGTTATGATGTTATGTTGCCATAAAATTCACTTCAAATAGCTTCTAGAGGTGTTTAATATCTAGAATTTTTCCTAGCCTTAGGCAGTTAGGGTGTTATGTTGCCATAAAAAATTGCAGATAGTCTCTAGAACGATTTATCATTTAGAATTTGTTTTCTACCCTTCCTCAATTGGGGGATGTGGCCACCAAACTCACCCCCTTACCCCCTGAAATTATTGGCTGGCCACAGCCTTGTATGATTTAAATTTCTTATAACATAACCAATTATAGCCAATTAAGGTAATTTTGGTCACAATAAAATATTATTTGAAAGTACCTAACATGTATTTGCGAACTTATAAGACTCCCCCCATTTTCACGGTTGGATTTATGTACCCTAAACATACAAAATAGGCTCCCCCAACCCAAGCCTTACCTAGTTTTATTTAGCACGGCGTCTTACTACCCATTCGTGTTATACACTTGTGTAATAAATACGCTAATGGGATACAGATGAGGAAGATTGAATTTAGAGGAAGTGTACCTGAATTTGCGTGGAGAGAGTAAAAAACCATTTAAGGAAAAACTACCCTCAGTACACCTTACCAGGATCGAACCACAATCTCCCCATCATTGGCAATCAAGTATATAGCGAGATTAGTGCCTTATACCATGTAGTCCTCCAATTTTCATGTCCATGTGTACTGAGTGGTTTCTTTTAACATGTTTTCCTTTCGCTTTGCACGTGAATTCGGATACATTTTATCTAAGGTTCTACCTTTAACCTCACCACTAAACTAACGCAAATAATGTAAGCCTGATTATGAGAGAGGGATCGGGATTTAAATCCTATTTCGGCCTGCTGAAGGTGTATTTCCTAAGTGGTTTACCAATCTCCTTCCGAGAAAATTCGGGTAGACTATCTCTAAAAATGTTTACTTTCTCATCCCTGACCCATTAGCGTAACCATTATTTATGCGTATAGCCTGAACAGATGGTAAGATAAGGTGATTAAAAAAAACTTATGTAAGATCACAAATCGAACGGGTATTATATCTCGGTATCAAAATAGAGAACTGGAAATCACATGACTTTACAACACCGGTATGAAAGAAGTTTTAATACCTTTTATAAAGGCCAGATAATATTTTTCCTAGTGCCTTTGGACTTTAGTGACAAAAGTCATATTTTCACTTTATCGTAATTAATCTTATTTATTGTCATTATTATAAGAGATATTTAAAGTCAAGAGATGTTTAACAGCCTATTGTGAGTTATATAATTTCTAAAATATTACGTCGCCAATCAATTAAATGATTTGATTCACTTAAATTATAAATAATAAAAACATTTATTTTATTTAAAAACAACACTAATTTACACCAGAAATTGATGACAAACTTAAATAGTCACTTCGTGAAAATTTGGTTCCACTTTCACTAAATTTTATCTTAATCTTTCCTTCCTCGTTATATGTGGTTAATCTAGACGTAGAGTAAGACGCGTAGAATAATTATTTTAAAATTAAAAATGATCACTGCGCAGGTTTGCTAGTTTAAAAAGATGGTTAGAATATTATGATGTGTCAAATCCAGAGACGGTTCTCAGTCAAATTAATGTCAAATCTATTTACAAGATATCTCCGTTTATTCGCGGCATGGAAGTTCATGCTTTATCGAGCACTTATTTTCACTGAGGTTCTTAAAACCAGTTGACGTAAATTCCATCCCTAAGATTTTATGACCTCAATCTATTGTGTAAGTTTCGTCCCCTTAAAAGCAAAGGTGGTGTAAATTCTGTCATGTAGTAGAATGATTTTTAAAAACATTTCAAATTTTATTTTAACATAGTTCCGTAGGTATAAACTCGACCTCCATAGGTAAAAATTATTCCAAAATAAATAGTGACATGGTGTAGAGTTTTTAAATGTTAAAATGAAATATGTATGTTCGGCTAGATAAATAATTTTTTCGGCAAATGAAAGTTTATACAAACAAATCATGACAAAGAATCAAATAATTATATAAGTAAGACAATAAAAATTTCTGCACTACATCATTTAAATTAGTATATTTTGTAAGTTTGACCTTTATTACTCGATCTGAAAGCTGTAGTTATTTGAAACAAATGTTTTAAATTTAATAAAATTACTTTAATTAATATATTTAATTTTATATAATTTGTTTTAATCATTATTCTTTATCAAAGAATGGATTAGGGAGGGGTGCAATTTACATAAGACGGAATTGTCTTCAACAAATTAAAACATGATCAGATTGACCAAAACTGCAAAGAAATTAGCAGAGATTTCGATTATTTTTCGGACTGTATATTTAATATTACTCATATTAGCTGGAAGCACTTATAACACAACTGTATCTATCAGCTCCCATACCATTATTTACCACTTATAAAGAGAGTGATCCGCGCCGGTGATCTCACGATCTAAGCGTCAAGCTTGCAATATACTGTATTAACTATGACAGCTGGGTGTACACGTGCGATATAACCTAGACTCTATAGAGTATTTCCCAAACATTCTTGACACTAATACTGGTGCGACTCCTCTAAGCTACCCTAAAAGTAAATAATTAATGTGGTATGGAAACGATTGCGAGTAAGGTCTTGATTTTTTCAGTTTTTATAACATTTAAGTATTTCTGGCCAAAATAAATATAGTATTGTTTCAATAGATGCATTAAGGTCTACGTGTATGAACACATAATTGAAAGTAAGTTGATCTTCAATCAGGGTCTCAAACCTCGTTTTCAGTTGAACCATTAACAATTATCACCTGATTGCCAATCCTATATCTGATAAAGCTAACCAGCCAATTTCCTTCCATCAACTGTTTGATTCTTTGATCATTATGTTATTTTTTAAATTAGCAACACGTCTTACTACCCGTTCACGTTATACGAACTTACGCTAATGTGTAATGGTAGGGTGATTGTGAGATGAAATGGAGGACCTACAGTTTAGTGTGGGATACGAACCACGGTGGAGGCCTGGCATATCCCCACATTCACAAGATGTCTTGTCAGAGGTTAAGGAAGGGTTTGGCAATCAGATAAATCTGTGACGGGACCGAGGATTGAACCCCGCACCCCCAACACAGAAGTCTAACACCTTACTCCTATACCCCCAGGTCACCATGATCTTCATGTTATTATTATTATGATTTAGCACCGCGTCTTACTACCCGTTTGGGTTATACGCTTTAAGTACTAATTACGCTAATGGATTAGGAATTGGGAAGGTTGAATTAGAGGAAGTGAACCCGCATTTGCGTGGAGGGAGAGTGGAAAACCATTTAGGAAATACCCCCCAGTTCACCCGACCGAGATTCGAACCTCGATCTCCCTGTCCTCTGCAGTCGAGCTCAACACGACTAGCGCGTTATCTAACTACACCACTAAGGCGGGTATCTTTAGGTTGATAGGAAACATAACTTATAAATTCTAATAGCTGAACTAGTCTTTGTTTACCTATTTAAGTGATTAATAAAATTAAAGTTTGTGTTTTATATATTTGCTTTTGAGAGTATGACTTACTTTTAAGAAAAAAGTTATAATTATGGAATCTTAGGATATAAATTTTCTACTATACAATGAAGTTATAGATAACGGTTAAAATCCAAATCAGATACAGGAATTAAGTGAGCTTTTCTTTAATCATAGAGAAACAAAATTTTATACAAAGTTTTCACCGAGTCCAATTTATTTTGTATTTATTAATAGCACTACAAGTCAACAAAAAGAAAAATGTGTCAAAGATATGGTGGGTAAAATTACTTACACACCTTGGACCAACTGGTCAACAATCTCATATATAGGAGGACAAAGTGATTTAAAGACAACTAGTAGACAAAATGTAACATATATTTGGAAGGCTAGGTGAGTTAAATGACTGACATGACTTGAATCAACATGTCGACTATCTCATGCATGGGAGGACAAAGTGATCGACAGTCAACTGGTTAACAAAATGTAAACAAATATAAATATTTCCTTTTCTAAACAATGAAGTGAGAAAGTCCGTGTGGAGTTCCATACCATTTATTTTTGTATAGGACTACGATTTATCTATAAAATCTTTTACACATAAAAGCCATATGTATACAAGTTTGTTGCTAAACTATTTTTAGAGACTATTTCTAACTTAATGAGAAAATAAATATTTTAAAATCTATTTGGCAAAAAATTAAAAACTAATTTGACGAAAACAAATTTTTGACCCGAAAACTATCGCTCAATTGAATCAGAATTGTATAGGAATAATTTTCAAATTGACAAAGTTCCTGTAAACTAAGAGATAAATAAAATAAAGTTTAAAAATAAACTTATTCTTTAAATGATTGGTCGTAAATAAAATGTAGATAATTGTTTGGTGTAAAATCCCCTAAAGCCTATAATTTAAATAAAATAATATAGCACAGATTTATTTTCTAAATTTTGTATCTAATTAAATGACTAGTAATCTAGTAATAAATTTCAAAGGCGTTGTATTTTGATAATATATGACGTGAATACAAAGCTATTTGGGACAGTTCATTTCTATTTGAAGTCTATGGTGGGTTTACGTACTCTACATACATTTAAACAAAGGGACAACTTCACAGTGCAAACAGAGCTGTCAAAACAATATCCTTGAATTACGAACAGATTGCCCTATTGTGACAAAAATATTTGAATAATTCGGGGTCTCACCCCTTCATTCCTATTGCCTGTAGGCACTGTTGGAGAAGTTAATGAGAGAAAGGTGGGAGGGAAAAAACGAAAGACAAAAAGTTCGAGGAACTGTCAAAATAATATCCTGAGTTAGGAATAGATTGTCCTTCGATAAAATAAAAATAAGAAGTGATATTCATCCTAGTGGGAGAATAATTTACCTAAGAAAATCTCAATCTGAATGAAAAACGAGCTCCCCAAAGCTCGATTAAAATACCATAGATCAGAACATACCCCTTCGTTCCTGTTGATTGTACAGTATTATAGGAACGTTGAGGAAAATTATCTGAGAATCATTTATCAGAGCGAATCTTGATTTAATTGCCAAACAAGCCCCACAAAAATTAATCTTTGCCAAAGGAAACTTGTGGAGTTTCCATGTATTAGCGGCCTCCCGTCATTGACCTTTTTTTTATCTTCAACTAAAATGTTTATTTGGAAGATTAAACTAAATGTATCTCCTGGTGCAACATTTTATTTATTTTAGAAAAAAAAATAGATTTTTTCGTTATAAAAACAGCAAATTAAGAACTTAAGCCGTCGTAATCTTCCGCCCTACTTTGAAGAGGAAGGTGTGAAACTACATTGAAACCATTCAAGTGATCGCCGTAGATAGAAACCGAGTGACGATTGAGTCAAAGTGTCAGGCTACAAAGTTATCTAACTGGAACCTGCTGAGATTGGAAAGGGAAATATTCTAGCTGACGATTCAATCCTGTACGCTAGCGTGTTATCCGCATCAATATACCAAACGCTCACATCACTAATTCAAGGGATCCATCGGGTCGATACTAATGTACACCGACAGATTGACGTTGCTCCAGAAGGTGTTTCGTGATACTCTTTGGTAAATAAACCTTCCACTCTACTGAAGCAAAACATCTATATAATAGAAACCACGTGGTGTGTCTGTTTGTCCAATTTTTTTCAAATTTCCCTATGAGGTAAGGAAGCTAAAATTTCGCAGACTGATTGTTACACCATCTCTGTTATCTTATAGTAATAGGCCACAAAAAAAACCACAAGGAAGGGAGGGAGTAAGCTAACATACATAATAATAGAAAGCAGTAATAGCAAAGTTTAAAAGTTATAATAATAGTTTATTGAAAAACACGATAACATTAATTCAAGTGGCCTAAAGGGTCATCTTGTAGCTGTAGTTGGAAAACACTGTACAGTAGAAAGTTTCAGAGAGAAGCAATAGTATAACAGGCAGAGTCGAATAAATCATGTTTACTTTAAATAGCTACGGAAAAAAAATAATCATAATTACACATAATTATGAACAATGAATTGCTTTATGAGATTCAAACTTTAAGAAAGTGTCTGTGCTTCAAAAGAAAAAAAGAAAAAAAAATACACATATTCTGAAACGGTTATGTTACAACAAATAATACATTTAAACAAACGCGAGAGTTCGGCTTCAGACCGCAAGTCGAATCTCTCACGGGACTACTAGAAACCACAACATCAAAGTCCGTTACAAAGTCGCGGCATAAATGACAACCAACAATGGTTACAAAATTAATATTCATCATAAAATACTGCTAAATTTAAAGTTAAATTTAAGGAAAACAGCAAAATTTACGTTACATAAATATCTTAGGACACAAAAGGAATACTTTAAACGATTTTAAATTAAATTTAAATGCACCTCAACTAACTTGTGCACAAACATTAATAATTAAATATTCACAAGTTAAACAAGAAGCGAGTGCCTGAGGGTCGGGCGACACAAAATTAATAGACTTTGAAAGAAAAAGTTTTCTACATTAATACTCATATTTAAACCAAAATTTACAAGTTAATTTCTGACGTGAAAAATTTAGAGTCCTAATTTAAATGACCTAAGTTTAAATAATAATAATAACGAGGATTTACATAGTTTTACAACTTTCCTGAAAGTCCATTTGCAGGAAAGATCTTCTCCAGACGATATCGGATATTAACAGTCCACACGCGTATCAAAGGTCCATCCTTGATGGAGCCGAAACAAATAGTCCTTTATCCTCGATGTCATCGAAATGAATAATATTTGTTCATCCTCGGTGGTGTTGCATCTACTAGTCCACCGTCCTCGGTGGTGTAGAAACTAATAGTCGATCTTGTCTTGTGTGCCGCCATTCTTATAGCGTATTGTTGCCAAGCGATACAATATTGGGAGGCGTAGAAGCTAGCCGGTGACTTCACGATGCTGGACAGCTACACTCAATAGATCACAGAGGCCATTTCTCTTCCCGCTCTCCTATTGGTCATCGCGTCTCCAACAAGATCACCCCAGGTTTGTTGTTAGTGATCTTTTTAACAGGAGGAGCTGATGACACTGGTGGGCAGGTAATTATTTGGCGGTTGGTTCCACTCTCCGTCAGAGGGCAGGTAAGTCCGCACCCAGTTCTTGAAAGCTGTCTCGGTAATGACCCATCAGATAGTCGAGACCAGGCCAACCGGGACATCAGCTGTTGAGACACCATGGCAGTTTTGCCCCACTCGTCGATTTAGGATGTTTTGGAGTTAGGCCAGGCTTGAAGGCTGTGCTAGCCAGAAGATTCAGAGAGTAAGTACTTGAACAGTTTATATTGAAGAGAGTTAGTTGATAGTGATTTAAAATGTTTGTGCTTGGATTGGAGCTACATGGAACTAGAATAGAGAAGAGTTATATTCTAGAAAGTATAAGTTAATGTCGACGTTCTTCGGAGGGGGTAGTATGAATCGAAAGAGCATTTATGCTTGTAGCTTAGCATGAATTAGGGTGGAGTTGCTTTATTGCTGCGTACTAAACTAGTAATATTACATGATTACTTAATTTGAGGGTGCTCAAAATAAATACATTATTTCTTCAGTAGAAATATTGAGTTGAATTTTTTTATATGGCGGTATCAACGGTTTCTTAATATCTGTCAAGGGGGTCCTGTAATTTAGTGACAAATGTTTATTTTCTTTTAAAAAGTGTGTCATCTAATGCCGCTATGCTCATGAAAGATATTCAATAATTGTTGATATCACCACGTGAAGAAAATGAAACTTTAAGTTCCAACTGACAAAAATAATATATGTATTTAGTACAAAATAAAAAATGTTTTGCTATAAAAACTGCAACAACACTTATCTTTTTTCGCGTCTCCTACACTATTACTTTAAGCTGCGGCAGATGGGAGCATGAGTAATTTACAGGTTGACAGACATTCAAGATATGTTGATATTAGCATGTGCAGAAAACTAAACTCTATGTTGGTATATTTGATTTATTTCGTCCAAAAGATTGCAATTATATTAAAAAAAACTGTAAAAATACTTACGCTCCCTTCTGCCGCACCTTAAGTGTCGTAATAATTACCCCCAAAATTCTCTAAACTTAAGCGATGTGCAGAGGGTTGGCCTCAGGTGTGTTTAGCACACCACAATTCCATGGAAAGAGCTATAAATATGATTTTAGTCTATGGAACATGCCATTTTTATGAGAAAAATTCTAAACTTATAAAAAATAAATCCCTATAACCTGGAAAATTACACTATCTACTGTTTTGGAAAATCTAAATAAAAACAACATCGAACAAACTTCACGTGAAAAGCAAAATTACGCCTCTCAAGGATAGTCCTAACCTCTAGTTTAATATAAAGAGATCCACGCCAATGGTTTTGGTGGACTGAGGCATTACACTTGATTTCTGTTGACGGGGACGTCGGGCTATGGCCTCATCAGTATACGTTGGAAGAATTTTTTCACTTTGGAATGTATCTCTGTGATCCTTTCATCCCCAGTAACTAATGTGGGTGACTATATATCTGTGATCCTTCCATCCCCAGTAACTAATGTGGGTGACTATATCTCTGTGATCCTTCCATTCCCAGTAACTAATGTGGGTGATTATATATCTGTGATCCTTCCATCCCCAGTAACTAATAAGGGTGACTATATCTCTGATCCTTCCATCCCCAGTAACTAATGTGGGTGACTATATCTCTTTGATCCTTCCATCCCCAGTAACTAATGTGGGTGACTATATATCTGTGATCCTTCCATCCCCAGTAACTAATGTGGGTGACTATATCTGTGATCCTTACATCCCCAGTAACTAATTTGGCTGACTATATCTCTTTGATCCTTCCATTCCCAGTAACTAATGTGGATGATTATATATCTGTGATCCTTCCATCTCCAGTAACTAATGTGGGTGATTATATATCTGGGATCCTTCCATCCCCAGTAACTAATGTGGCTGGCAATATCTCTTTAATCCTTCCATCCCCAGTTACTAATGTGGCTGACTATATATCTGTGATCCTTCCATCCCCAGTAACTAATGTGGGTGACTATATATCTGTGATCCATTCATCCCCAGTAACTAATGTGAATGATTATATATCTTTGATCCTTCCATCCCCAGTAACTAATGTGGATGATTATACATCTTTGATCATTCCATCCCCAGTAACTAATGTTAGTGACTATATATCTGTGATCCTTCCATCCCCAGTAACTAATGTGGCAGATTATATATTTGTGATCCTTCCATTCCCAGTAACTAATGTGGCTGACTATATCTCTTTGATCCTTCCATCCCCAGTAACTAATGTGGCTTATTATATATCTGTGATCCTTCCATTCCCAGTAACTAATGTGGGTGATTATATATCTTTGATCCTTCCATCCCCAATTACTAATGTGGGTGATTATATATCTGTGATCCTTCCATCCCCAGTAAATAATATGCTGACTATATCCCTTTGATCCTTCCATCCCCAGTAAATAATGTGGCTGATTATATATCTGTGATCATTCCATCCCCAGTAACTAATGTGGGTGATTATATATCTGTGATCCTTCCATCCCCAGTAACTAATGTGGGTGACTATATCTCTTTGATCCTTCCATCCCCAGTAACTAATGTGGGTGATTATATATCTGTGATCCTTCCATCCCCAGTAACTAATGTGGCTGACTATATCTCTTTGATCCTTCCATCCCCAGTAACTAATGTGGCTGTATATATATCTGTGATCCTTCCATCCCCAGTAACTAATGTGGCTGACTATATCTCTTTGATCCTTCCATCCCCAGTAACTAATGTGGATAATTTTATATCTGTGATCCTTCCATCCCCAGTAACTAATGTGGCTGACTATATCTCTTTGATCCTTCCATCCCCAGTAACTAATGTGGCTGAATTATATATATGTGATCCTTCCATACCCAGTAACTAATGTGGGTGGCTATATCTCTTTGATCCTTCCATCCCCAGTAACTAATGTGGATGATTATATATCTGTGATCCTTCCATCCCCAGTAACTAATGTGGGTGACTATTTATCTGTGATCCTTCCATCCCCAGTAACTAATGTGGGTGACTATATCTCTTTGATCCTTCCATCCCCAGTAACTAATGTGGCTGACTATATCTCTTTGATCCTTCCATCCCCAGTTACTAATGTGGGTGATTATATATCTGTGATCCTTTCATCCCCAGTAACTAATGTGGTTGACTATATCTCTTTGATCCTTCCATCCCCAGTAACTAATGTGGGTGACTATATCTCTTTGTTCCTTCCATCCCCAGTAACTAATGTGGATGATTTATATATCTGTGATCCTTCCATCCCCAGTAGTTAGTGACTATATATCTGTGATCCTTCCATCCCATGTAACTAATGTGGGTGACTATATCTCTGATCCTTCCATCCCCAGTAACTAATGTGGGTCACTATAACTCTTTGATCTTTCCATCCTCAGTAACTAATGTGGGTGATTATATATCTGTGATCCTTCCATCTCCAGTAACTAATGTTAGTGACTATATATCTGTGATCCTTCCATCCCCAGTAACTAATGTGGCTGATTATATATCTGTGATCCTTCCATCCCCATTAACTAATGTGGGTGACTATATATCTGTGATCCTTTCATCTCCAGTAACTAATGTGGGTGACTATATATTTGTGATCCTTCCATCCCCAGTAACTAATGTGGGTTATTATATATCTCTGATCCTTCCATCCCCAGTAACTACTTTGGGTCACTATATATCTAAGATCCGTCCATCCCCAGTAACTAATGTTAGTGACTATATATATGTGATCCTTCTATCTCCAGTAACTAATGTGGGTGATTATATCTCTGTGATCCTTCCATCCCCAGTAACTAATGTGGGTGATTATATCTCTGTGATCCTTCCATCCCCACGAACTAATGTTAGTGATTATATATCTGTGATCCTTCCTTCCCCAGTAACTAATGTGGGTGATTATATATCTGTGATCCCTCCATTCCCAGTAACTAATGTGGGTGATTATATATCTGTGATCCTTCCATCCCCAGTAACTAATGTTAGTGACTATATATCTGTGATCCTTCCATCCCCAGTAACTAATGTGGGTGATTATATATCTGTGATCCTTCCATCCCCAGTAACTAATGTGGGTGATTATATATCTGTGATCCTTCCATCCCCAGTAACTAATGTGGGTGATTATATATCTGTGATCCTTCCATCCCCAGTAACTAATGTGGGTGATTATATATCTGTGATCCTTCCATCCCCAGTAACTAATGTGGGTGATTATATATCTGTGATCCTTCCATCCCCAGTAACTAATGTGGGTGATTATATATCTGTGATCCTTCCATCCCCAGTAACTAATGTGGGTGATTATATATCTGTGATCCTTCCATCCCCAGTAACTAATGTGGGTGATTATATATCTGTGATCCTTCCATCCCCAGTAACTAATGTGGGTGATTATATATCTGTGATCCTTCCATCCCCAGTAACTAATGTGGGTGATTATATATCTGTGATCCTTCCATCCCCAGTAACTAATGTGGGTGATTATATATCTGTGATCCTTCCATCCCCAGTAACTAATGTGGGTGATTATATATCTGTGATCCTTCCATCCCCAGTAACTAATGTGGGTGATTATATATCTGTGATCCTTCCATCCCCAGTAACTAATGTGGGTGATTATATATCTGTGATCCTTCCATCCCCAGTAACTAATGTGGGTGATTATATATCTGTGATCCTTCCATCCCCAGTAACTAATGTGGGTGATTATATATCTGTGATCCTTCCATCCCCAGTAACTAATGTGGGTGATTATATATCTGTGATCCTTCCATCCCCAGTAACTAATGTGGGTGATTATATATCTGTGATCCTTCCATCCCCAGTAACTAATGTGGGTGATTATATATCTGTGATCCTTCCATCCCCAGTAACTAATGTGGGTGATTATATATCTGTGATCCTTCCATCCCCAGTAACTAATGTGGGTGATTATATATCTGTGATCCTTCCATCCCCAGTAACTAATGTGGGTGATTATATATCTGTGATCCTTCCATCCCCAGTAACTAATGTGGGTGATTATATATCTGTGATCCTTCCATTCCCAGTAACTAATGTGGGTGATTATATATCTGTGATCCTTCCATCCCCAGTAACTAATGTGGGTGACTATATATCTGTGATCCTTCCATCCCCAGTAACTAATGTGGGTGATTATATATCTGTGATCCTTCCATCCCCAGTAACTAATGTTAGTGACTATATATCTGTGATCCTTCCATTCCCAGTAACTAATGTGAGTGATTATATATCTGTGATCCTTCCATCCCCAGTTACTAATGTTAGTGACTATATATCTGTGATCCTTCCATTCCCAGTAACTAATGTGGGTGATTATATATCTGTGATCCTTCCATCCCCAGTAACTAATGTGGCTGATTATATATATATGTGATCCTTCCATCCCCAGTAACTAATGTGGCTGATTATATATCTGTGATCCTTCCATCCCCAGTTACTAATGGTAGTGACTATATATCTGTGATCCTTCCATTCCCAGTAACTAATGTGGGTGATTATATCTCTGTGATCCTTCCATCCCCAGTAACTAATGGTAGTGACTATATATCTGTGATCCTTCCATCCCCAGTAACTAATGTGGGTGATTATATCTCTGTGATCCTTCCATCCCCAGTAATTAATGTTAGTGACTATATATCTGTAATCCTTCCATTCCAAGTAACTAATGTGGGTGATTATATATCTGTGATCCTTTCATCCCCAGTATCTAATGTGTGTGCATATATCTCTGTGATCCTTCCATCCCCAGTAACTAATGTTAGTGACTATATATCTGTGATCCTTCAATCCCCAGTAACTAATGTGGCTGACTATATATCTGTGATCCTTCAATCCCCAGTAACTAGTGTGGGTTACTATATATCTAAAGAAAAAGGACAAGGAAGGTGGTTTTACCATTCTTTCTCCACGCCAATGTGGATACATTTCCTCTAAGACACTTTCCTTATCCTTAAGCCTTATATTCATCCGTTGGTAACACTTTAAATGTACACGTTTATAAACTAAATAATATCTGGCTTCTAAATATAATATAAATCCTAGCTATAGATTAAAACAAATATATTTTAGGCAAATATTTGGTTACACTTTAGACTACCTCACATATGTTTTAAACGTGTAAAATTAAACCCCAACCTCCATATTATCCTTATTTAATAGTCCTATAAAAAGAAAGCCAAATGCATTCATATTTGGTCGATTTATGTGATTATGATGTGGTTCGACACCTTAACTCTGTCAGTAGCATGTGTCTTAGTCTTGAACTAGTCATATGAAGTTACGACAGACCTAGCAAGCCGGTAATGTAAAATATATGGATTGAATACAAAACTGACCCAGGCCTGAACTGCAAATAGTAATGGATGTAAATTTGATTATGATGTTTCTGAACATCAGAATTCCCATACATTTTAAAAGAAATATATACACAGATATATATAATATGTAGGCCTATAGGAGGGAAATCTCGAATCATCAAAATATTTAAAGATGTTCAAGATTCCAATCCTAATGGATTAGGGGTATTATTATTACTAGGTATTCTGTCTTACAACAGGTTTATTTCTTTTATTAGTGAACTAGGACCGCCAATGCGCCCCATCCTCTGCTGCCTCCTTCAGCTACCAGAATTTTCTTCTTTTCTTCAACTCATTTAGTATTTGACTCCTTCTTCTTAAGCTCCTTTTCCCTCAAACTTTCCTTCTATGACGTTGTACAGAAGACAGTTTCTCCTAAAGATGTTTTTGATCCAGGATTATGGATGATAAAAGTAACATTTAGAAGAAGTGTATACGCAATTACATGGAAGGAGATTAGAAAACCTTTTAAAGAAAATCTTTAGTTCACTCAGCCAGGATTTGATTCTCCCCGTAAACGTCAAATTACACTAGACAAGCTTGATGTTCAGTCCACGTGCTCACCGATGTGGGTGGGTATAATATAATTTATTACATTACTATAGCTGTATTTTACTAGTGAAAACTTTCAAAAAAATACTTGTTTTTGGTGTTGGGTTTATGAAGGCCTTGTTTTTATTGGTTTTTAAACCACGCGTTGACGTGAACCGGTTTAAAAAAGGTGTAAGGTAACTACTCTAAATAAATAGGTAATGTGTATTTGGTGGCTATCTAGTATGTGGAACAAAGGTCACGTTTAGCTTGACATTGCCGAGTAGACATAAAGTGCACTTGGAATAAAAAAATACACTTAAGAGCTCACTTCTCTACTCCCTCTCTTCCGCCACCCCCTTCATCCTAGAGTGGCTCATGGCTTTTAAGAGGTCACCCACAAGTCTACATTCTACTATTGTCCCTACTGTTTTATTATGTGTTGTTGATTTTTTTTTGTCTTAAGCAATTAAAATAAAACATTATTTTGGTGTTTTGCGTTTTGGGACGTGGTGTTAATGAGTATTATTTGGTACGAATAAAACTCCATTGGCGTGTTTAGGAGTGTTGCCTGGGTGGTAAAAGCTTGTTAAAACTGTACCTGTGATATGTTCTCACCCAAGGGGTCTCCAGTTGACCAATCACACATAGGCTCTGTACTAAATATATCAGAAATATATTTTTATTACACCTACCCGATGAATGTTATATTGAGTGGTGAGAACATACCACAGGTACAGTTTTAACTAACCTTATTGGTGAGCTAGTGGTCTAAGGGTAGGGTGTCAGACTTCTGTGATGGGGGTCCGGGGTTCAATCCTCGGTTCCATCACAGATTTATCTGATTGCCAAACCCTTCCGTCACCTCTGACAAGACGTGTATTAATCACAACTTATTAATGTGTGGAAGGTCAGGCCTCCACCGTGGTTAGGATCCCACGTTAAGATGTAGGTCCTCCATTTCATTTTACAATCACCCTACACATTAGCGTAAGTGTGCATGAACAGAATGTGTAGTAATACGTTATAATAATAAAAATAATAACTAAACTTCCTTTCTCTAACAACACTCCACAAGATGCTGATGGAAAGCTCTAATTAAAGCAGAAAGCTACTACCTAGCACGCCAACCTGTTCCAGTTTGACCTTTGAACTTTGAACCCGATGTGGAGATAGTGTGTATTGTGATGATTACGTAATGTTGTTGTTGCTCTCTGATTGGTTGTTACGTAATGTTGTGTCGCTCTTTGATTGGTTTCCCCTTGACACCCTTTCAGCGGTTTATTCTTGTCCAAACTTAGTTTTTATTATGTCTGGCTAGGATTCGGACGGGCGTTGTAGTTTTTTTATTGTTGTGGGGAGTTTGTGGTCATAGGATTGGGATAGGTGTTGGAGTTTGTATTTTATTTATTGGCATGCAGTCCACGGCGTTGGGTGCTTCTCCCTCAGCATCAATAGTGGGCCCTGGGAGCATCTTCTCTGGCCGGCCGCTTAGCGAAGAGTGTGAGAAATGGTTCCAAGGCCATAAGACCCCCTTTCACTTTTCCTTCACTCACCTACCTTCTTACATCACCACGGCACAGAAAAAATTAAGTTACACTGACTGCTCCCTCTCGCAAGACACTGTTGGACTGCCTTTCATTTCACCCCTCCCCTCACTTCGTCATACCCCTCCTCAGTGGGGGTCGTCAGATGTCGTAACGACCTAACTTGTTATGAATTTTTAAAGAGGATGTCAACGACCCTGTTGAAGAGTCATGAACACCCAAGGCTGATTGGTGCATCGGCCGTGGCCTCCTGAAGGTTGCTGGTTCAAATGCGCTTTCTAATACCCACTCTGGAACCAAGGATTCGATTTCCAACCACCATAATTAGATGAGCCTGACATTTAGACGGCGTGCACAACAGGATTCGAACCTCGATATCTTTAGCACAGCTAATATCTGTTAGAACAGCCGTAATTCCTGCACCCCCAACATTTTGCTGGTGACCAGGTAGAATGTGTACCCGCATTTGCTTCAAACGTTGATAACTCTGTCACCGGTCATCTAGTGACTTATAGACCATGTGACCATCGATGCAAGTATACGAAAATTATTATAAATTTTATTGCAACGGTAGATTGCTACCCAAGGATAAATTGGAAACATCCGTTTTATTCCTCGAGCCACTTATAACAACAGAAAACATAATTTAATGTTCGCAACTATATTTTGTCGGAATAATATATAATTCTTGCATTAATTCAAAAGTAATATTGAATTGAGTAAATTGAATTTAATGTTCTCAACTATATTTTGAAGAAATACTATATAGCTACATAAATTCATAAGTAATATCAGGGCTGTGGAAGATATAAAATGTACCTGCATTTGTGTGAAGATTGAGCGACATGGTTGACCTGAATTCAATCCCCCCTATCTCCCTGCCAATAGTCACGAAGTTATGCTTATATGTATTTAGAAATGCGTATTGCTACCCGTCAGGGGCACAAGCCATGGACGATGAGGGAGAAAACAGGCCCCAGTACACAAGCACTACAGGGATTCGAACTAAGCTTTTCAAGCAAGCGTGAAATCGGAGCTGATTTTGACAAGGTGAAATGAGAATTAATTAGCGTTTGTTGCTCTCTAAGGGACTTGAACACCTTCCTCCTTACGTCACAGGGCGAGATATGTACCCACATTTGAGTGGCATTGACAACTGAACAAGAGCAAGGGGTGGGGGGGAGGGAATTGAAACCTCAAAAATTGTCTGGATATATTTGCCCAAATGAGAGAGAGATAGTATAATAAAATAAGTGATGTACCGTCATTTGCACAGGGCTGAACTGTGAAAACAACCAAAGCTATTATTTATGCTTTTAGTTAAAATAAGCGTTTATCTACCTTGCAGGAACTCGAGCCCCTACCTCCTCCCGTCACAAGGCGAGATGTGTACCCAAATTTGCATTGTTGTAAAAATAATCATGACTGATGGTCCTTCATGGTATATAGGATCCCTCTAGACAGCACCAGAGAAAGACATCCGTCTTCAGCAGGGGTGCTAGCGCTAATGCCATATAACTGTACATAGCTCGGGTGCGTGCAATCGACGATGCGGAAACAATATATTGACCATTAAGAAGCCACCACCTTTACATGCGGCACACCCCTTTGAAGCGACTATAACTAGACCTTGAAATCATTACATTCGGTCATTATAATTAATAATTGCGGTTAGTAAACATCATAATGAGTTTCAACGTGGCGGAAAATTGGCTAAATTCAAGTATGTTTTAAAAATTTGTATGCTTTAATGGTAACGATTTTTCTTATTACGTATTGGTGTACAGCGGAATTTGTTCCTTTGAAAGATTTCAAGAAAACCCACCCCTCTACATTCAGCGTCAGTAACGCCGGGTAGCCTGGACCCTTTAGAGTCTTTAAGCGAGGACGAAATTTGCCTGGCGAATGGAGACTGATCAATGGGTAATTAGCATACTGCTATAAATTTGAGCATGATTGGTGAGTGGTTTTTTCTCACGATATTAATTAATATGTTTTTATTTAATTTAAAGACTACTGGGATCCATATGGGCTGGATTTTGGCTTGAAGGACCACGTGGCATCTGCAGAGGGCTTAGCGACATGTGTGTGGGTGCCATCTCTTGAAAGTGGTGAAGCTATGGTCTCTGTACCTGCACCGCTTCTAGAAGTATTTAAAGCGTATTTTTTATGTCGGTTGTGAATTGATCATACAATTAGAGACGCTAGTAAGCGATCATGACGGTCAAACCTGGCTCGAGGATCAAATCAATGCTTTGCTAGGACGTCTCCAGGATCATGAGGCTAGCGCAGAGGATCACGTAGGTCAAATATAAGTCACCACATACTCCATGTCAAGACCTGTATTTGTATCATTTAGGTGGGCAGATCAGTTTGACGCGCAGGCTATGCTCTCTAATGTATAACGAGTGCTACAAAGCAAAGCTTCGTTCCTCACCTCGTCACCCTTGTATGTCAAGTTACACCACATTAAAGAGCCGTGTGGGAGGGGTAATCATAAATGTGATAAACTCTCTAACGCTATCACATATAGCCGTACAAACCAAGGTATCATTACGATTCAAAATGGCGGTGATCTACATTGTCTGCCCGTGCATTGTTTGTCACCAAAGATATATGTGACATTAAAAGAGAGACAGGCTGCATGGACGTAAACACCTTTATACGACTCAAAAGGGGTCATCCTATTCAAAAATACAAAGTAGAAGACTTATACCATGATGCCCGGGTAATTTTGTGAAAAGTGAGGAGATAGCCGAGCTGAAACCATTTGAAACATACCTCTCCGGATATAAACTCACAGTGTACAGTGAACGTTAGGAGAAGCATGTCCTATATGAGGGGCCTACTCCCCCGAACATTCCTTTAAAGGCTACCTTGATTTGTATTTTCACTACGGTAAGCAAAACAATTTTGATGTCATAACATTCTTAACAGCCGAGTTTAAGTGCTCGTACTTTTGCCACGAGAGTCCTGTGACATTTGATCATAAGAACGAGCTTAAATGCGAATACCAGTACAAAAAGTGCTACGCTGAAGTAGTTTGCAGTGAAGGTTTAACTGTGACCTGTAGAGTATGCGATACATATCGTCCATTTGGTCATTTCTGCTATATGAAACAAGCCCCATACTAGCCGTCACTTGAAAAGAGCAATTTCATGTTTGTGTTCTATGATTTAGAATACAGACAAAAATCGCTTCTTCAAGTTGCGGTCAAAACGCACTTGCACAAGCCTAACCTCTGTATCATACATGCGTGTTTTTAGGCCTGCATTCATATAAATGTAAATGACCATCATTGCACCAAATGCGGGGACGAAAGGACTCACATATTCAAGGGTGATGCCACAATGACCCAATATTTCGGATTTTTAGAACAAATTAAGGTAAACAATTTTAAAGACATCACACTCCTAGGCCATAATGCAAAAGGTTATTATGGGAATTTTATTTTAAAATATATAATTGAACTTAAAAAATGGACTTCAGAGCTCATAATGAACGGTGGGAAAATCTTTTCCATGCGTTATGGCGCGCCCCACTTTATTGACTCGCTGAACTTTCTTCCGATGTCATTGTCCAAAATATTCGGCTTGGACGAGTTTTTAGCCAAGGGACATTTCCCCCATTTTTTCAATAAAAAAGAAAACGTGGAGTATAGGGGTCCCTTACTGCAAAAGGAGGACTACGGCATCGGTGAGATGTCATTTGAGAGAAAGGCGCACTTTGAGATGTGTTATGACGCGTTGGTCAAAGAAAATTATATCTTTGATTTTAAGCGCGAGTTGGAACTGTATTGCGGTAAAGATGTAGAGATCCTACGGAAGGCCTGCCTAAAGATTAGAGATATGCTTATGGAAAAAGCAAAGATGAATCCTTTCATAGAGGCGTATACGATCACAGGAGTGGCCATGTTGGTTTACCACTGAAGTCATCTTAAGGAAAATACTGTTGGAATCATCTCTAACGTTGGCTACCGATAGGCAAACCAGCCGACGCACGTTGCCGTACAATGGCTCTGCTGGGAGGCCCACCGACAAGGTGTCTCTATCCTTCATGCAGGTAACGCCCGTGAGGAATATGTGTTAGGGTGACGTGCAGAGGGCGTTGTTAAAGATGGAGATACCACCACCTTATTCCAGTTCTTGGGTTATTGGCACAGGTGCCCTCTCTGTTATACTGACAGGACCATCCTTATCAAAAACAGTCGCGACAAGACCATGGAGACTCACTATGAAGCAACCATAGCTTGCGTGTAAAAGTTTAAGAATGCCGGCTACATGGTCGTAGAGATGTGCAACTGTACGTTTAATTTGATTAAACGCACAGTCAAGGACTTGAAACCATTAGTACTCCAGCATGAGATGTACAGAAAGGAGCCCTTCAGTCCCAGGGACGCATTCTTTGGCGGGTGTACAGATTGTATCTAGCTCTTCCACGAAGCAGACCTTTCTTGTGGAGAGAAGAACAAGTACTTGGATGTGTTTTCATTGTATCCTTAATTTTTCAAATACAAAAAATATTACATCGGCCACCCCAAAATTCACTTGGGGCCAAATTGTCCGTCTATAGATCAAGTAGAAGTCATAGCCATAGTTACCGTGACGCCTACGCGGGATTTATTAATGCTGGTATTGCCTGCACGTATGCACGACAAGTTAATGTTCATCTAGTGCAGGAAATGCAGAGAGCAGGAAAACTTAGGTGCGTGTCAACCCAGCGACAAAAAAAAATCGCTGGTTGACAGGCGTCTGGAGGATTGACGAGATTCTGAAAGCCGTTGATAAAGGTTACACCACTGAGAAGCAGTACACGAATTTCGGGAGTACAATATATCAGTTTACGATCATCAGACACGTTCTGGCCGATTGTTTTATGGGTACATTGAAATCTTTTGAAAATTAAACAAGAATACAGAGGTTGGCCAGAGTGGTGTACCTCACAAGATGAGAAGTTAGCTTACACTCAAAATATGAGGAAAGGGAAGGTGTAAAGCTCTATTTCGGCTCTGTTTGTGAAAATCCAGGTCTCCGCACTCTGGCCAAGAACTTTTAAATTCGCTATGGGGAAAGTTTGGGCAAATACTCGATTTACCACAAGTAGCTGTTGTCAACAACAATCAGGGCATCCACAAGTACCGGACGTATCCATACATCACCATGGACAGCGTCATTGATATACATTATGAGGCTATGTTCCACAATTACAAGGGTGCGCGTGACGCGTTACGCTCTAACTCAAACACGAATGTGGCGGTGGCATGCTACACTACTGCTGTGAATAGGTTGCACTTCTACAGCATCCTTTAAAAATTGGGGGACTGCGTTTTATGTCACGATACAGATAGCTTTGTATTCACAGAACGCCCAGGCGATTTGAGTCCAACGACTGGAGACCTTTTAGGTGACCTCACTAATCAACTTCAAGATTACGGTCTGGAAAGCTATATTAGCGCCTTTGTATCTGGCGGCCCCAAGAATTACGCATAGCGATTTTTGTGGTTGCCGAAATTATCCGTCAGTTGAACACAATGTGACGTTAAATTTGATAAAATCACATGGTATTATTCTCTATGGCAACTGGGTTTCGAACAAAATGAGTCAAGTCCCCACGTCAAATTACGTAAAGGTTTGCTTGATATGAACGACACCTGTAATGACTCTCCACAGCTGATGATCCTGGATGACCTGATTCGCGAGGCCAACAAAGTGGTTTTCGATCTTTTAGCCAAAAGATGCTACCATCAAAATATTAGATTAATGTACCTTACACAAAATATATTCCACCAAGGCAAGAGTCAAAGAGACATTTCCTTAAACGCACATTATATCGTGCTTTTTAAAAATCCCAGGGATAAATCTCAGATTTAACATTTTGTACGGCAAATCTGTCCTGAAAACCCCCGTGTTTGACAAGAGGCTAACGCAGATGTAACAAGTACACCCCACGGGTATATAATGTTAGATTTTAAACAAGATACATCCGAATGGTTCAGATATAGAACCCAAACAAATATCGGGTGCTGCATGTACCTACCACGCAAAAGCTATAAAAACACCGACCCTTCCCGATTACAGATCATTTCATAACCATGAGTCCCAAAGTGCTGAAACAAGCCCCTCTGCTGCGTGCAATGCATCGCATGAACCCGCAGCAACGTTTTGCCTTGTTGAAAACGGCAGACAAGAAACTGATTGACTCTATTTGCGAGTGTACCTACAATCCTTTAAATGGGTGGGTGCCATTGAAAAATCCACAGAACCAAAGTTACGTGTTCACATGCAGGTGTGGCGCAAGATGGTCAAACTATGAGAGTGCTTGAATAAGAAGAGACGACTACTCGTTCAGAAAAGAGAAGTGTTCATACCCTTACTTTTAGCCCCTTTAATAAGTGGTGTCCTCGGTTCCTTATTCAACAGTTAGATGATGGAACATACGAAAAATATTATATTGGTATCCCCAGAAACATTAAACCGTTACGAGCAATACAACCAACAAGTGGCATCAGCCACAAATCTAGTGGTCTCTGAGCTTGACAAGGAGATGGAAAAAATCTTCGCTTCAAAACTTGATGACTAGTATAAATTGACTTTATCAACAAGTGTTACAGTGCTATCTTCACTTTAGTCAACACCCTCCACAGCCTTAAAATACCACCACCACTACACCCCTGATGATTCTGTACTTCCCAGCCCTGCTGTACTCAATACTGTACCCGTACAGGAATGTAAAAAAGCTGAACTTTTACTAGAACATATTTTTTCCCGAGGACGCGTCTTTTGGGATTAAAACGGGGAAGTGAGTATTCACGATACGCCTCTCAGTGGATCCAATATTGCTGCTTTAATCAATGATCTGGTCAGAGCAAGAAGACACAGCGAGCCGTATATGTGGCGAGAATATCTCACAGTGCCTCAAAACATAAACGTTCCGATAGAATTTATTGTAAATCTGAAATTATGGCGACCGTTAGAGATCTGAAACCCGTATCCCAACCACATACACCATCGCAACGCTGTAAAAAGAAGAAACTGAAGAGGGTGGATGAAAACAGGTGGCTGCCGTTCCGAGCTTAATGGCCGACATCTACGACAACCCTTCTCATCCTGCAGGGTTTGCAGGGGCGACGTCGCTCATAAAGGCATTCAAGAAAGATCCTGACAAAGTCCGAGAATAGTTTCAAGCGCAGGACGCTTATACCCTAAACAAACTGATGATAAAAAGTTTCCACGCAACAAGTACGCGGTGTCAAACATTGACGATCTATTGCAAGCCGATCTCAACGATATGCGAAGTCTCGGAAAATACAACGATGGTGCAGTGTACTTGATCACCGTCATCTACGTGTTTAGCAAGATGTCATGGGTGAGGACGCTTTCATTCAAGACGGGGAACGTCGTGAAAGACACCTTTCGGGACATTTTAAAACATAGTGGCCGTAAACCTCTATGATTACAAACGGAAAAGGGGAAAAAGTTCACGGCACGTCTAGTCCGAAGATTTTTCAAGCAAGAAGGTGTGTATTATTACACCACTTATCATCCTGACGTAAAGGCAAGCATCGTGGAACGATTCAATAGAACTCTGAAAGGGCGCATGTGGCGCTACTTTACTATAAATAACACTTATTGGTATGTGAACATCCTGCAAGATCTCGTCAACACTTACAACGACGCAAAACATTCCAGTATCAAGATGATGCCTGCCGACATTTCAAAAACAAATGTGCTTCAAGTCAGCGATAATCTGTACGGCAAACAGCGTTCAAACAATAATAGTAAGCCAAAAATGAAAGTCGGTGAGACGGTGCGTATTAGAAAATACAAAATGCTGTTTCAAAAGGGTTACGAAAACAATTGGAGCGAATAAATTTTCAAATTTACAGTGTCGTGCTGCGACAACCAGTCGTCTACAGGCTGACAGATCTTGACGGTTAAAAGGTGGAGGGGACGTTTTACGAACCCAAATTGAAACACGTACGTCTTCCATAAGCTTTTAAAGTTGATCAAATACTACGTGTTAAGGGTAAAAGGGCCAGAAAGAATGTGTACGTGCATTGGAAAGATTACCCCGCCAAGTTTAGGTCTTGGATTCCTTCCAGTCACATCAGCGTCCATCAATGAAGGACCAGTTTTACATCACTTTGCCGAGTGACAGCTCTATTTGATATTTACTTAAAAATACCCTCGCGAATTTCACCACGCAACTACCATACCGTCTTACACTCGAAGGCCAGTGGGAAGTCGCTCTCACCGAATTCCAATATCCGTGTTCTTTCACTGAACACGAGGGCCAATATATTGTATGGTAAAACTGGGTGGACGCTAACGGCGTGTAACAAATATTCAAGGATAACATCCCTCCAGGAAACTACAGTACTATCCATGAATTGGTCAAAGCCCTAAGCGAATTAGGGGCGTTTAAAGGGGATTCCAGAGATATATTCAATTACACAAACCCCAACAAAAAGTGGACCTTGCTTCTTCTTCACCAAATATACAGCTGCTGACTCTATCAATTCAATTAAGTATATAGCTCAGTTTCGATCCTAAGACTAATCTGATAAAAATCCAAAAGTTTCCGTACGCCACCAAAATTCTACTATGCTTGACCTTGAAAATGTATGTCTACATGGATATCGTCGATCCTCAGCACATGGGTGAAATAGTGGCACCGCTTTTACGTATCATTGGTATCAACAACGCCAATTATCTTTAAGGCATACATAATACAGTTATTTATGAATCGTTTCAATACGTGCCCTACTTATAAGGGAAATAGAAATCCTGGAAAATAATATAATAACAGACACTGCTGTACCTGTACCATTCGAGTTTGGAAATGTGTGCGTGAAATTTAACTTTCGACGCTGCTCAACATGAACTGTCCCTAAAAAAATACTACGTTAACCAGACTGGAACATTAGTATATTCGATCTACCACAGTGTTCCCTATCAACGCGCGCATGGGATAGAAAGTTTTTTCAGCGGACTTTTCTAGAGCGTCATACCGTTGATGAGAACCGGCACTAAATCAATTGGAAAAAACGTTATTCATACGGGTATCTACGTACTCTCCAACGTCGCCAAACAGTGTCATCCTTTCAAAGAGGTTTTACGGCAGCGTGTCGATGAGGCTGGAACAAACCTGAAACGCTAATTGAGCAGAAGATCGAGTCACTGATCACCATCTTAGGATATAAAAGGCGTCATAAGAAGCACTGACGTAAGTATTCTGTCATTGCTTGAAATAAAAAGTCAAGAAAGAAGCTGTAGATATTTTTAGTTAAAATGTCGTTTCTACACCCCCAGTACTGCGAGTGTGCCAGCATTGAACTCGATCTATTTTCCGTCCCACCCCCGCAAACCAGTCTTCAAAGTGGACAATGGCTTCAGTACAAACCTGTCTCTTCTTTCTTCGATTATTCACCCATCGAATTTACCGTTACCGGTCAAGGCGAGCTTAATATCAATCTTTTCCAAACTATGCTCTACCTAAGGGTGGCTATCATGAAACCCGACGGTGGCGCTTTCATTGAGGTGGATCAAATCGCTCTCATCAACAGCTGATTGCATTCTCTATTTACACAAGTGGATGTGTTTTTAAACCAAAAACTGTTCTTACCGTTCAAAAACACCTATGCTTATAGATCTTACATTGAAACTTTGCTCAGTTACGAAAGTGACACCAAAAGAACACATTTTATTTTCTGTCTGTGGCTCGCAGAACGCCTCGGAAACTTTGAGGAGGCTAACGCCGTCTACAAGCGATTTAAGGCCCGTTGCAATCTCACCTCAAAAAGTAAGACGGTGGATCTTTGGGGGTATCTACACGGTAATGTGTTTAAGCAAGAGAAATACCTTTTAAACGGTACTGGACTCAAAGTCATGCTGGTCCGTTCCAGAGACGGCTTTAGTTTTAGGGATATCCCTAAACTTTCTCACTTTAAGTTTCACATCGCTGAAGCTAGCCTTCTAGTGTGACGTGTAAAAATAGCACCTTCTATACTGTTGGCACATTCCAAGGCACTAAACGTCGGTCCCGCAAATTATTCTATCACCCGTGTGGAATTAAAAACACTCAATATTCCTACGGGTGTGCAAGGGAAATCACTGGATGACGTATTCACCGGACAGTTACCCAAAAACTCATCATTGGATTTGTATCAAACGCGGCGTTCAACGGAAACACCAACAAGAACCCTTTCAACTTCCAAACGTACGGCATGAACCATTTCTCGCTGTAAGTGAACAGGGAACAAGTGCCGTCGAAACCGTTACAGCCCGATTTGTCAAACGGCAACTATGTCATGTTCTACCACACACTGTTTTCTGGAACGGATATCCATTTCATGAACGAAGGTAGCGACATCACACGGGAAACCTTCCCTAAGTGATATCATTCCTTGGCTTTCGATCTCACACCTAATCTGTCCACCCACATGACATCGCATTGGAACTTGACGCAGCATGGCTCTATGAGCATCGAAGTGAGCTTCACCAGAGCTCTCACCAAAACTGTCAAATGTATCGTGTACGGGGAGTTTGCCAGCATCATCACCATTGACAAGGACAGAAACGTCGTGACTGATTATGGGAGTTAATATAAGTGACTTACCACCCTTACATTCGTCATTTAAATCATGAACGCCATTATGTATTTCCAGAGCTTCACCAAAGATAGCAAAGAATTTATCCTCCAGGAACTGAGCTTTTTATCTGTATGTGGTACATCACTTTAACATTGGGTGTTATAACCCCTATACGCTATCAAAGAACTTTTAGCCACCACTAAAAAAGCAATCCAACTATATCGTCAACAAACTGCACGGTATTCCATGGGATAGCGGTGATGTGGATTAGAGCCAGCTCGAATCCCTCATCTCCCGTGCCACAACGCGTGCAGAAACCGTCTACGTAAAGGGGGCAGAAAATAAAAAGTTTCTAGTCAAATTCACGTCTATACCCTTCGTAGATTCGTATATTTGTAAGACAGAGGTTGTTCGTCTTTGAAAACACTTTAATTGGGCCACACCATGTGCATGGCACATAGTTCTGTATGGAATTTCTATTCAGCCTCCATCGTTTGGGGACTTCAAGATTGTATGATTGAAGGTTGGACACGCACACCACAAGACGTGCGCTGAAAACAAACCCGTGGTTCCGTTATGTACGGTCGGGTGTTTTCCCTATTTATCAACTACCTACAAGAATAGCTCGACCTTCCACTCTCGTCATCAACACTGATCAACAGACGAAGACTGGGACACACTGTGTTGCCATGTTTATCGACAAGAACTGCGTGGGATAATATTTTGAAAGTTATGGTTGTCCACCCCGTATAAAGTCACATCTGGAATTTATACGCAAAAACACTTCCCACACTTCTCATAGCACGCTACTACTTCAAATAATAGACTCGGACGTTTGCGGCCATTACTGTCTAATGTACTTTCTCTATCGCGTTGAGAACATTCCGATGAAAACATTCCTAACCCTACTCTCGCCCACCAATCATACAGGCAACGACGCTAAGGTGGTGAGATATTTCAACACATTTTTCAAGACTGTAGGGTCCTGCCACCTCTCAACAACAACTTTACACCCTATTTTCAGCTATAAAATTCTGAGGGAACTGTGCGATGTTTAACCGTACAGAGTGGCAGGAACTGGGCAACTACAAATCGGTCATTTCAAAGATTTACAGTAACACGCAACTTCCTCAAAATATTAGTTTGACTAATCATGACATCTCTCTTAGACGTATGTGCGGTGACTGTATGGTCGTCATCAGTGAGTAAAAGATGCAGGACTCAAACGGGTCACCTATCTAGCACCTAACTGGGTGCGTATTTTTAATGTGTGGGACCTCATCGACGTCGCCATCAACCACCAGGATATGTGGTCGACACCCATCGCACGATATTGCAAAGATTTTATCGACACACTCGTCGTGGATGTATGCGACACGCCAATAGAATCAGCGGATGTCATCGATCTCGACCAGCCTACAGTGGAAACGCACATCAGAAACCTTGATCTTATCAGTGCTACCTATTATACACGTCAAGTCGTCGGTTTGTACTATTACATGCTTGATTGTGAACTAAAAACAACAAACGCATTTAAGCAACACTGTAAAAAAACTTATGAACGAATATATTCGGCATTCCTGTAAAAGTGTATAATAAATATTATGTATGATGTCTTTGAAATATTTACATATGTCTGTAAAACCTTTAATGCATAGTACATATATTTTGTAATATCGTGTTTTATTCACACAAATCCTTTCTGTCCCTTACACGTAGATACGAGTCTCGACTTATCGAGCCGTCAAACTGGCACCAAACATGAACAGGGTCAATGACCTCTTGTGCTAGCTCACGGTTTCAAGGTCAAGATGTATTCTTGTCCTGACTTGTCTTGTCAAGCCACCAATCTTGCGCCAGTCATCAGGGAAAAACTTATTGCGACATCATTAAGGGACGCGGTCTATTCCTGTCTTGTCGAGCCACCCAACTGACGCCAGGTAGAGTCACTGGTAAAAAAAACCATTACCACATAAGGGGTTTCGACTCCGGTAAAACTCATTACCACATAGGGAGGGGTTGCGACGCATGCCTTGAAGGAGGGGGGAGTGAGGTTAAGTGAAAAGGGTCTTACGGCTGGGAACTATATCTCACACTCTTCGCTACGCTGGCGTCAGGAGAGCTTCGTGCTCCGTGTTCCATCCGATGAAGAGGGAGGAACACCCGATGACGTGGACTGCACGCCAATAAAAAAAAATTAAACTCCAACGCCCGTCCCAATCCTACGGCAATAAACTCCCTACAACAATAAAAAAAACTCCAACACCCTTCCGAATCCTAGCCAGACATTAAAAAAAAAAAGTTTTGTCAAGAATAAACCAATGACTGGGAAAGGGAGAGGGGAGGGAGAAAACCAATCAGAGAGCGACAACAACATTACGTAACAACCAATTAGAGAGTGAACACATTACGGAACAGCTAATCAAAAGCGACAACATCATTACGTAACAACCAATTAGAGAGCGACAACAACACTACGTAATCATCACAATACACACTCTATCCACATAGGGGTCAAAGGTCAAACTGGAATAGGTGGGTGTGCTAAGTAGTTACAGCTCTCCGTGAATAATCTTTTCAAGTCGAAATAATAAAAATAATATAATTTTAGTAATCAAATATTTATTTGTCACATTAGAATAATAGGCTATGATTAATACTAATTTTGATCATTTTTTCTGTTATTACACCCTCAGCCGATCCTATAGACAAGGCCCCTAAACTATAGGATAGAGAGGATGGAACAATACAAGGAAAATATCAACAGTAAAAAGAAATAGTTTATAACAAAATATTCTTTTATTGCCAAAAATATTAACAAAACACGGAAAGGACGGCCTTATTTTAAAACACCCTATAGCTACTATTCTGAAAGAAAACATTGATATATTTGCGTCGGACTTAAGGTCCTTCAAACATAACGTTGTTACTGGTTGCTCATAACCAAAAAACAGGACTTAAGGTCTTTCAAAGAATAAATTAACAACAAGTTTTACCTATGTTCTCATGACATACCGAACTCAACTAAACTTCACGTAAATTCAATATTTTACAAATATATTTTAAAGTTAAATTAACTTGATCCCAACATAAGGTTATCAAAGAAAACACAAAAAATTACTAAGTCTAACGCAATTAGCATTTACGTTAAATATTATGTCGGCTAATATATGTAGGCCCCTCTTTCGTGACCTAAATAACTCTTGTAAAACGAACATAACATAAACAAGGATAAAGTTCATTTCTTAGATTCTACATTTAACGTTATTTTCTAACAGTTACATTTAAATTGCGGCAAAACAACTTTCAAAAATGATCCTACATATTTACAATTAACAATCTTACGAGTAGTGATAGTTAAAGTGAAGTTAACATTTACTTTACATATTTACAAAAAAACAATCTATCCTGCTTCCTACATCTGACTGACGAGCAGTGATAGCCAACGTGAACTTTACATTACCATTACATTTTTACAAGAAAATATGCATCCTGCTCCCTACCCCTGACCGATGAGCAGTGATGACTAAAGTGAACCTTCGTATTTTTGTTACATATTTACAATAAAGCATGCATCCTGCTCCCTACACCTGACCGATGCGCAGTTATGGCTAAAAGTGAATGAACATTCGTATACAATTTACCAACCTCTTTATAATGAGCCTAGAAACACGGATACAAAGGGGAGGGGTTTACACTTCCAACTCAGTTACGCCCAAATAGTCCATTACGTCATTCTGACACAACTTGGTAGGTTTTCCCAGCCGCTGATTGGACGCGTCGTTGTAGCTCGGCAGTATTCTATTTCTCTACCAATGTGCAAGCTTGAAAGTTCGGCGTGGCATTTTCATATCCCTCCGCCAGACGGCAAACCAGGGTCAGTTGATTTGGCAGAGGGAGGTCAAGTAAACATCGGCTAGTTTATTTCCAATGATCGGGTGGAGTAGACCGTCGAGCCGTCCTTCGAGATGTTGTTGCCCAACTCTTGTTTATTAGTGCGTTTGACTCGCCAGCGGCGTAGCCAGGGAATCTGGACGAAGGTACGTTTGAACAGTTACTTAACTTCACTGTTTATAATGGATTTTTCTGAATGTTTGCTTTGAATAATGGTTGGGGCTAGATAGGGCTATAATAGAGAAGAATACTATTATAGGTTTTTTTGGAGGTTATTTCTGGGGGTGGGTAGTACGTATCTTGGCAATTTTATTAGTGATATTAGGTTAGGTTGGGAGTAATTGTGCAATACAAGGCATTGTATTGTTACACTGTGAGTACGTGAAACTATATAACCAAAGACTGAATTTAATATTTTTAGATTAAATGTCACAATGTAGTTAAGGTTTGAATATTGGAAATTGGGAGGTAGAGAAAGCAAGCTCAAATTGGGAGCACTTTTTCTGTAATTATGTCTTTTATTTAACTTTTAGCTATTAACCTTTAGAGGTATACAAGGTATAAGTTATGCGTGGAAACCAAAGACTGAATTTAATATTTTTAGATTAAATTTCACAATGTAGTTAAGGTTTTAATATTGGAAATTGGGAGGTAGCGAAAGCTAGCTCAAATTGGGAGCACTTTTTCTGTAATTATGTCTTTCATTTAACTTTTGGCTATTAACCTTTAGAGTGATACAAGGTATAAGCTATGCGTGGAAACCGAAGACTGAATTTAATATTTTTAGATTAAGTTTCACAATGTAGTTAAGGTTTTAATATTGGAAATTGGGAGGTAGAGAAAGCAAGCTCAAATTGGGAGCACTTTTTCTGTAATTGTATCTTTTATTTAACTTTTGGCTACTAACCTTTAGAGTGATACAAGGTATAAGTTATGCGTGGAAACCAAAGACTGAATTTAATATTTTTAGATTAAATGTCACAATGTAGTTAAGGTTTTAATATTGGAAATTGGGAGGTAGAGAAAGCTATCTTAAATTGGGAGCACTTTTTCTGTAATTGTGTATTTTATTTAACTTTTGGCTATTAACCTTTAGAGTGATACAAGGTATAAGCTATGCGTGGAAACCAAAGACTGAATTTAATATTTTTAGATTAAATGTCACAATGTAGTTAAGGTTCTAATATTGGAAATTGGGAGGTAGAGAAAGCTAGCTCAAATTGGGAGCACTTTTTCTGTAATTATGTATTTTATTTAACTTTTGGCTATTACCTTTAGAGTGATATAAGGTATAAGTTATGCGTGGAAAGAATGATTTTGGTAAAAGAAGACGTTTAGAAAATTCATTTTTTTTTAAATTGGTGGTCAATATTGAGAAAATTTAACTTCATTATTAGTAATATTTCAAAGGTATTTATATTATCCATGAAAATTTACGGAATATTAACATAAGTCTTTACGTATATATTATCGTCCAAATACGATTCCAGGACAAACTAGATCGTATTAGGCCTAATTGATACATTCTAAGGGCCTCTGGATATACTAGTTTAGCCTAGTCTAAATTATTTAATCCTGAAATTTTGGCCTAACTCATAGGATAAAATAGTATGGCCTACAATTTTATTTGGACAAACCAGGTTTAGGATAGGCTAGGTTAGGTTAAATAACAACATTTGTACGCGAACTGTCCATGATTAAACATGTACAATGTCGATTCATCGAATAGGTTAATAAAGATGAAAACTGGTATTCCCTAAAAACATCAGGATATCGGTTTATCGTACAATCTTCTGCATGTATCAATTCGCCCTAGTCCAAACTAGTATTGCAAAAAGAGGCTATATTGGTTTATCCAACAAGGGACAGGATTTATCAATTCGGCTTAATCCGAACTAGTATTGCCTAAAACATCAGGCTATATTGGTTTATCCTACAAGCGTCATGATGTTTCAATTCAACCTAGTTATGACTAAAAAAATCAGGCTACTGGCTTATTATATAATCTTCTAGTTGTATCAATTCAGCCTAGTTCGATCTAGTTTGTCCTGGAATCGAGCTCAGACTGTAACATGTAAACTATGTATTAATAATATTTTGGTAACTCTTATAACTTCCATATAAAGTCCCTTCACATCTAAATAAGATGCCAATCTTGGAGTTATTGGAAATTGAAAATATTTGTCAGTGTGACAAAACCTTTTAGAATCGATTGATTATGTAACTATTGATTTAAGTTATTTTCTATACATGATAAAAGGTAAAAGTTAGCTTGAACGGACTGTACCAATAATGTAAAGCACTGATTTCATTTAATATTTTCACATGCGAGTATTTCCTAATAATCAGCCACTATCGCTATGTGTATTCTGTTTGTATTGAACGAGTGTTTACTCGAATCAAACGTTATTTCTAATGTAAGCTTGTCCACATCCTTTGTGTATCTCCAAAAACTGCCGGAGGGAATTATTATCCGTGATTTCGTAGATTTCAGTAAATATCCACTGACTACAAATCATATTTCAACACATGAATTGAAACCAACGAGTCGAACCCAAACAAATAATTAACCAATTAAGTTTTCTTGCTTTTCCAAATCACAGATATGTAGTAAATCCCAGCAACAATTTAGAAGTTTTGTGATTTTTTCTATATACAAAGCTCAATACCAATTTTATGAACCGCAACCCCTTTATTGTGACACCGGGATCCTGTCATAACGTAGCTTAAATGACGTAAAAACTGTAGCTTCACTATTAAAAATTTGTATACTTGGAAAAAACAACTCTTATTATAATATAATAACTAAGAAATTGCTGTCAAAATAAATTGTCCTTTTATTATATTGTGGCTTCCCCCTTTAAATATTTTTGAAATTTTAAAGTCATCGGCATATCCATGGTCTATAAGCTTCAATTAAAAAATATTTTTTATGCATATTGTTTGTCTAAAAATTCAGGAATCATTGTTTAAAGGAAACGATTCAAGTCTTGGATTTATAGATTATGTCGTTCTAAAATATAAGTAATTAACAAATAAAATGTTTACTTCAGTGTACTATGGTGGCTGAGTGGTCTAAAGAGTCAGTCGTATTTTAAACTTGGAAAACAATGATGGGTATGTCTTAGTTCAAATATGAGGGGAGGGTTTTCTGAAGGGTATTTTTCTTAAATTAATTTCCACTTTCATTTCACGTAATTGGCAGTATACTTCCTTTAAATTCAATCCTCCTCCTCCTTTCCTTAACAGTGTAAATGTTAGGATACCTTGAATGGGTAGTAAGACACAGAGCACTATGCGAGAGGAGCAATGTCATGCATCATTTTAACTTCGGGCTCTCCATTCTCTAAGCTACCAAACTCATCCTTTTCCTTTAATTTATGTCGGTAACAGCCTTTGTTTTTAAAGTAGAAACTAGATTTAAATATTTAAAATATATTTAGTCTATTTTAGTCAATTTTGTGACCAATACTGTAAAAGCAAACATTAATATTTTAGAGTTTCGAACTCAGACTTGCAAACAGTTTTGGGTACATTTTATTGACTCTACATCAACCCAATGTCCCAGTTTCTCTAAAAGTAGTTTCAACACCTTAAATTAGTCAGTAGTGCATTTGCCTAGTTAACTAAGGGCCGGGTTTGGGTCTTGGTATGGCAGAAAAATGTATCATTGTTGAAATTAGAGCTCAGCCTCTCATTAGAGGGATGAATTAACTGGGGGGGACCGGGTATTGTATATATTCTATCGTATTTTCTTAGCAACGTGCCTTACTACTCGTTCGGATTACACAAATAGACACTACCTACGCCAATGAGCTATGGGTGATAAAAGTTGAAATGAGAAGAATTGAACCTGCATTTACGTGGAGGAAGAGTGATATATTTTGTTATAAGAAATCCAATTCGGAGACAAGCTGTGAAGCCAGTTTCCTTAATATCACTTCTGGATGTAGGTACAGTATAAAATATTGCATCTGCGCTTTTGTATGGATATTTTAGCATATTGGATGTGTGGGTCTCCCCTGGGTGAAAAATTTCTACTGTTTCTATAAGGAACACTTAGTTGTAATACTATTTCACAACGCCATTTTGTATTTATAGGTGGAAATGTCTTTTGCATGGCGTCATAGAAGAAAAGGTTGAGGGCAAGAGGAGCTTAGGAAGAAGGAGGATTCAAATTTTGTATGACTTGAAGGAAAGAAGAAAATTCTGGGAGCTGAAGGAGGAGGCAGAGGACGGGGTGCATTGGCGGTCTAAATTCACTGACAAAAGGAACTGACCTGTCGTTAGACAGAACACCTAATGATTATACATTTAGGTACATAAATAACATTGTCAAGAGATAATTCACACAGGGGCACAAGAGGACAAAGGCGTTAATCCTGTATTGTCTGGTTTGCCATTGGTGGGAGGTCTACATTCAAATCCAGGCTGGATGTAGTGAGGTTGTGTCATTCCTAAATAGGTTAAAATTCTCACTACGTACACATTCGGGTACATTTTCTCTCAATTATAACTTACTTACCAATACCTCTTTAGTGTAAATATTTCTATATGGATTTTCCTGACTTCATGAAAAATGTGGGGCACAAAGAAATGAATAAAAATATAAGCCATTTGTTAATAAACTAGATTTATCTAGATCTGCAATAGATCTCCAAAGCCACTCCAAAATAGAGTCATTAAAAAAAAAGTTTAGTTGTTTTACTTTCTCGTGTAGAAAAAGAATTATAATCGTGAAAAAATAATAGCATATATCACGAGCTTATGAAGAATCTTGATGGTTGATGTACCCCCTAACTAAAAAAAAGGGATTTTGCATTTCTGTGTTTTGCCATGTCTGTCTGTATCTGGGGCTCCAGTCAAAGTGGTTTGATAAAAAAAATTTCAAACTTGACATTTAAATGCTATATGGTTATAAATAAGATTTTTAATTTTGTTAATTTTGATTCTAAACCTCAAATTATGGGTAGTTTACTGATAACTGAGTTTTGAAAATTCCCTATATTTATAAAATGATCTTATCAATTTGGTTTTAAATAGATTTGATGATAGTTGTTGACAAGCCAAATGTTCTTGGGGAGAATATTGTTCAAGGGTGGTTTTAAAAATGAGCGCTTTTTAACCCCCCCATCTCCCCCACCAAAATAAGAATTTTAGGTCAAAACTAGTTATATGTGTGGTCCATGATAAATAAGAGACTAAGCAATTTTGTTTGAAATTTTATGTGTTGATAAATGTTTAATAATTATGCCAAAAACAAATTTATGGGTAAAAGACTATTGTGGGGTAGTTTACTTATAACTAACTTTTTTAAATTGTTGTCACAATCTATTAAATACTAAATGATAAAGTATGCACAATTGTGTCCTACCATTTATTTCATTACCTTATACAAAAATAAAATTAATATTCTCTCCTTCATGTTGTGAATGCACCAGATGAAAAAAAAAAAAACTTTAAAGTCTAGTTGTTTAGAATGCTCTCCAAAGACTGAAGTTTAATTTATTTTGGGACATTGTTCTGTCACTGCCAAAACTTGGAGTTGTTACAGAAGGTCTCAAGTTGCCGGAGGGACCAACAAGTACAGCAGCATTTTTATAACAAGATTTTATGTTCTTGAAAATAAAAGTTTTGTTAACAATAAGGCTCACCTTTCCCCAAGTGGCTCACGGGTGAAATATAATACTCACATGCGTGGCATGGATGTAACACTCGTAGCTCTAGTGTCTTACTACCCATTCCGATTATAAGCATGCATTAATGACGATAATTGAATAGAGATAAAGAAGGTGGAAATGTAGAGGAAATGCAATCACATTTATATTGTGGCAAAGGGGGGAACTATTGAGGAAAAAACATACTTGGTTCACCCGATTGGGATTTTAACCCCGAAATCCCCATCACCAGTAGTTCAGTCTAACATGAGGGTGACTCGTCAATACATGTGAACACCGATGTGGGCCGTAGTTCTAGTTATTGGGTGAGGGTTGAGACAAGTAAATAGATAATCACAGTATATTAAATGTATTTCAATAGCGAGATAAATAAACAGGAGGTCGGCTCTGGGTCACATATTTGCTGACAAGCTTATAACGAATTATTTTCTCTTTTTAATGGATTCTAAATTAGTATGTAATATTATTTACTTTTATATCCATTACTGCTTCCAGCCCGTGGTCTGGTTCAGTTTTTTATTCAAGTCATGTAATTTTCTACCATCGACTTGCTAGACCTATCGTAGCTTCATATGCCTTATATTCAAACTTAAGACTAGGTCAAGCACAACATCCAGCCCCCAGCCGATAATTCATCACTGTGAAAGGGTAAACCCATATTTCCCCAATGATACATTTCGAACCCGGAATCCTTAGATCAGTAAACAGACAAGCTACCGACTGAGTTATTATTAGCACCGCGTCTTAATACCCGTTCGGGTTATACGCACGCTAATGTGTAATGGTAGGGTGATTGTGAGATGAAATGAAGGACCTACAGTTTAACATGGAATCCGAACCATGGTGGAGGCCTGGCATTCCCCAAATTAACAAGATGTCCTGTCGGAGGTGAAGGAAGGGTTTGGTAATCAGATAAATCTTTGCCGCAACCGTGGATTGAACCCCGGCTGCCAGCATAGAAGTCTGACACCTTACCCCTAGACCGCCAGGTCACCCCTGACTGAGTTAAGGTTTTGGATAATATGTAATATGTAAACATATTTAGAATTTTCAACAAAATTTAACTTATCAATTTTACTGACTCATACCACCCGTTTGGACTATACGGATTTTAAATACAATCTTCAGGAATGGATGATAAAGTTGTAAATTAATGGAAATGATCCTTCGTTTGCGTAGAGGAGAAATTGGGAAACCGTTTGGGAAAACAACCTGAGTAAATCTAGTCGGGATTCATTTTTTGACATTCACATCATTAATTAATTAATTACTTAATTTAAATATTCAACAGCTTGTATAGCTGCTATATGTCTTTCTTCGGAATTAATAACATTGTTATATTGTTTATAGAATTGAATCGAAAGAATTCATTTATTTAAAACCAAACCATTCGAGACTAGCACCTTTGCCAACGTGACCACTGTTGCGTTGTTTACTTAATTATGGTATTCATTTTATTATTTGTGATTAGCCTACTAGCTCTTTATCCTGTTATTGTTTGCAGCTTTGTGTGAAGTCTGTGCCGTTGATGGTAAGTATGTCTACTTTCATTTGAACAAAACAACCAATAACATTAATTCTTTAGTTAAATGTTATCTTGATAAATAGTTATTTTAGATTATGAGACTAATAAAGGAGTTTGCTTCAATCGATTCGTCACCACACCAAACTGTTGTTTATTTTCATGAAACCTTTTAGAAATTATTATATTTCGGTTATCTTAAAAAAAACTCATTAAAAATATAGGCTAAGTGATACAGAATAAAACCCTTACAGTTGGGGTTGTATTTTATAAAAGGCTATTACTATAAGAATTGTACTGTAGGCCATCTCCTTCAACTTTAAGTGGTTTTTATGGAGATATATAATTATAATGCCTTTAAATACCACTATACCAGTGACATGTCGTGGAGTGTTTCTAGTGTAAGCAGAGCTTGTTAAAACGGTACCTGTGGTATTTTCTTACCCACAAGGTCCTCCATTTGACCTATCATACATAAGCTATGTCTTACACGGTTCCCACGCGAATATATTTTAATTGATACCCGGCTGATAAGTTTCCTACTTTTTTTTTGTCGTATGGCATATATGACTGGTAGAGACATGACATCCAGGTTTGGTTGTCTTATATGTATACTATTAGCCACTCTGTTGGCACAAAACATTGCCCAGGATACACCATAGGAGGTTGTCTACACGTCGTACCCACGATGGGATGATGTGGTGATAGTTATAAAGTAACCAGCTGGGAATCAAACCCGGCTCGTAGCCAGGTGGAATGAACACTTTACCACGGGGTCGACTAATTTTCTATCGAGTAATGAGAACACTTATTGCCAGATATAAATTAGACACGTTGCCTTTCTTAGAAAACTCCACGACACTATTAAATACCCTGGCTACAGTAACATTATACAACCCTGAAGCTTCCGATTTACAATGATCCCAACCAATTGATAAAACACTAAAGGAAGGGCCTTTTATTTTTCTTAAATATTAGAAATACTTTTTTAAGAAATTCTTATTTCCTTTAAAATAATACGAGTATTGCACTCTTTCAAACGAACTCCCTTCAATTATAACTGCAGCGTCAAATGTATGGTGGAGCAATATTCTTTAATAAATAATTTGGCAATAACACTTAGAATTAAATGTGTCTTGGCAAGATAAATTATTTCTTGCACGAATTAGAACTTTAATAGGGTTAATTGGAATCTTTCTAGCCTACTGAATAATTCCAAGTCAATCAATTACTTTATGGAATTCAATCCTTCTTACTCTTTGTAAGGATTCACAAATTTTATAAATTACTCAAAGTAGAACATTTATTTTAATGTTCATATTTTCATTTCTACTTTTTTTTATTATTTTCGAATCGATTTATAGTTCATTTAAGACATTTTAATCAAAGTCGCACGTTATTAAAGTGTAATATTACTGATTAAATTAATTTAACATACATCTGACCAGTTTTTAAAATATTAACATATTACAGAGAGAGTGTGTACGTTCCTTGGAAATTTGACTCTTTGGGTATTCTTTAAGGTGGGGTTGTAGGCAACGTGAATTAAGGGCAGTATTTTTACAGTTTTTATAGCAACATGTTTGATATGATGATATAAATAGTTGTTGAATATCTGTCAAGGATGTCCTGGAATTTAATTACAACTTTTTCTCTTCATTTAAAAATTTGTCGTCTACTGCCGCTATGTTCAAAACAGATATTCAAGAACTGTACTATCGCAAATAAAATAAAATTTTATATTTTTTGTTTATTATTATTTGGTGTTCTTTCTTACGATAGGTCCACTCCACTCCACTCCTTTATTCAGTGAACTTGGACCACCAATGCATTCTGTCCTCTGACTCCCCCTTCAGCCCCCAGAATTTTCTTCTTTCCTTCAATTAATCTAATATTTGAATCCTCCTTCTTCCTAAGCTCCTTTTTCCCTCTACCTTTCCTTCTATGACGTAATGTACCTAAAAATTACATCCAAACTGGTTATCTTCTCAACCACTCTTCTTAGGACTTATTTATTTGTCATCCTGTTACAAACAGCAAAAAAAAAACCTTTTCTTTCGTTCACTATATTCCCACCATAAGTGAAAGCAATTTATTTGAATTTTACAGTGGTTAGCAGCTTCAAAAATCATCGTGTGACCTGTAGTGTCGATACATGATTTTATTTTCTCTCGAGCTTCCACTATGTAAATCGAGTCAAGGATTTTAAAGTTGTTTTTTTGTTTAAAGGTAACAATATACTCAAAACATATTTGAGGTGAATTTTCTTTCTTTTTACTTTCTCGCTATCTTATAGGTATAGAAATTACTGTGATCGTCAAAAAAAATCAAACTCGAGATTTTGATGAATCTCGGCGTTTCATGACTCCCCGAATCCTAAAAAGTGGTTTTTGAATTTCCGTCTATCTGTTTGTTAGACGGAAATTCAAAAACCATTTTGTTTGTTTGTTTGTCTGTCTGTACCTCCGACTAGAGCCTAAACTTTTTACCGATCGGGCTAAAACTTAGTATCTAGGGTTTCCATAGAGTTGCCCTGAGGGATTTTTGAAATTTGATATCTAACCCTAAAATTAAGGGTAATTTACTGAAGGTCAACAAGAGAAAAAGTTGATTTTCTCAAAGTCAACCTAAACGATTTTGTATACATTTCATTTATGAACATTTTTAAATATTATAAATAAAATGGCTACTCTCAATATTTCGGAAACATGACTTTAAGGGCTCCGGTCTGATGCGTAAATTATCATTTTTTATTATATCTCCTAAAATATTTGAGATATGAGATTACTTATCATTACAAATATGTAGGTCTATTTATAATACAAATAATTTATTTGAAGCATATTTTTATAAAACCAAAAACTTTCAAGCTATACGAAAATATATATATTTTTTAACTTTTCAAACACAAAAGGTAGAATTGCGAGCATAAATAAATTTAACCTGAAATGTTGATGGATGTTGACGTCTCATGACTCCCCCACCTCCNGGTGGATGTCGACGTCTCAAGCCCCCCAAACCCTAAAAAGTGGTCTTTGCCATGCTGTCTGTATGTGTGTCTGTTTAAAATTTAAATCAAGACTAGTTTAATCAAGGGCAAAAAGAGAAAAAAAAAATTCTCAAAATTGGCTCTAATCATTTTGATTAAAATTCGTATCTATGTGTATTATACATAAACTGGCTATTTTCATTTTTCCTTTAAAATGAAAAGCAGAAACTTCCGTATCTCCGCAACTATTTGAGATACTAAATAACCTTTCTTTGCAAATTTGTAGTACTATTAAAAATTAAAAACGTTTATATGATATATATTTTTTATAAAACCAACCATTTCTGAGATATTGGCAAATATATTTATACAATGTTGTGAGCTTTAGTTGTAAAGAGACACTACTGACGTTTTTTATTATTATTATTAGCACCGCGTCTTACTACCCGTTCGGGTTATACGCACTTACGCTAATGTGTAATGGTAGGGTGATTGTGAGATGAAATGAAGGACTTACAGTTTAACGTGTAATCCGAACCACGGTGGGGGCCTGGCATTCCTCACATTCACAAGATGTCTTGTCAGAGGTGAAGGAAGGGTTTGGTAATCAGATAAATCTTTGCCGGGACCGAGGATTGAACCCCGGCTGCCAGCATAGAAGTCTGACACCTTACCCCTAGAACACCAGGTCACTACTGAAGTTTTAACGCAATAATTCTCCAATGCCATAGGCATAGAGTAATTAAATAAAAGTAAGTCTCTAAAAAAGTCTATGTTGATTTTCCTTAAACCTCTTAGGAGAAATGTTTGTACAACAATGATCTATATCTATTTTAGACTCAATAGTCAATATTTACATTTTTTATTGGTCAAAATTTATAAATAAGGAATTTATTCGCAATGCGATGACATGAAGATTTGCAAAACCTAATAAAATGTTGAAAATTTTACCGCGAGTCAAAATTTTAATACGGAGTGTTGACCCCTGTGGACCAAATATTTATCTTTTTTAATCGGTCCAAACATACTGGTTAGGACATTAATTCTTTAAAAATAAAATTATAAAATCTAAAACCGGGACTAAAAAAAAGTTTTACACAAGCATAATGCAATTTATGCTTGGGTTTGCTAGTGTATATTATTTTGTTTCACATATATTACGAGTTTTGGGTAAATATTTCCATTTTTAAACAACAGCGTGGGAAAGTCCGTGCAGAGTTCCGTACCATTTATTTTTAATGGCAAATTACTCCCAGAAATATTCAAAATGAACCTCTGACGTTCAAATTGCTTGATAAATGCGCTCAAACTCGTCAGAACTAATATTGAGAGATACAATTATTATGGTTCGAATAGAATTAAGATTTCAAAGCATACAAAACTAAGATGAAAATAATAAAACAAATAATGTGAAACTAGTTTGGTCCGCACCCTAACTCAACTCTTTTGTGAATGTTGTAGCTAGTTTCCAAGTTTGTTAAGTTCCCGCGATCTAAAAGTTTACATTCTCAGAGTACGGACACTTGAAATGTGAGGTTTGAGTTAAATTAGTTAGTGGATGGTCATGTTTCTTAATGACCTTACTTACGGCAGAGCCAAAATATTAGCTAAAAGATCCATTATAAACTTGTGAAGATTTCTAATTATAGTGTAAAGTTAGAAAATATGTTTTTTTAAACATATTTTTTACTACAGTATTCTTTTCAAAAGTCAAGGCATAAAACTAAATATTTTGGCACACAAACACATTGAAACTTCTTTGGCTTTAAAATATTGCCATTTTTTTAAAAATATTTATAAAAACTTATTTTATTTTCAGATTCATATTTTTAGAGCTACATTACACTTTTACACCATTTATATAGATGTCAAGATTCTATAAAGGTTGGGTTTATTAGAAATTGTTTTCTACATTTAATTTTCACTTTAGCTTTACCACACTATCTTCACATTATTGAGGTAAAATTTTTTAAAAGCTGTCTTTCACATTTATTTCCTTCATATTAAGCCATTTTATTCCTCCAAAAATTGCAGTATTAAACGATACCAAATTATTTAATTTTGACTTAGTGCAAATATAGTGTTTCACTCAAATATCATTTGCAATCACGTAATGGCTAATTATTTATGAAGACATTGTAATAAAATAATTTTTGTAAATGTTTTAGTATCAAGTTGGTTTAACATTTCAGAAATATTCTATCAATATATGAAAATAAAACTTTGGTTTGTGGTTCTCTCACGCCCAAAGCACTGCATAGATTGTGCTGAAATTTCCATGGATATAGATTGGACGTCCGATTAACACTTGACCTACATTTTTTATATTATAACCCAACAAAATGTATGTGTTATCAAATATTCTCTCTTAATCCACGTGATCAATTGTTGCATTCGCCTAATGAAAGTAGAATTTATTTTTACTTTCTCTTGACCCCTCGGATAGAGAAGTATTGCGATCGGCAAAAAAAAAAAAGATGTTTTGATGAAAGTTGATGTTTCATGACCCTCTTATACAAAAAAGTAGTTTTCGATATGTCATCCGTCTGCCTGGGTGTCTGTACTTTGGCCTAGAGCCTAAACCATTTTAATGATTGGACTGAAATTTGGTATCTAGGGTTTTCATAGAGTTACCTATGGGATTTAAAAAACTAAATATCCAACCTTAAATTAATGGTTAGTTTACCGAGGGTCAAAGAAGGAAAAAATCAATTTTCTCCAAATCCACCAAACCGATTTTGAATAAATTTTGTAAGGTATAGTTAAATATTGTTAACAAAATGTAAACTCTCACTTTTCCATGATAATGACTGTTTACTTTACATGACCAGAAATCTTAAATTTTGATCATATCCCCGCAAATATTTGAGATAGGAAATAACTTATCAATGTACTAAAGATTTAGTACTATTAAATATAAAACTATTTTGTTTATTTTTATAGAACCAATTGTTTCTGAGCAAACATAATTATATAACCTATATTTTTATGGAGCACTTTGAAAATTGCTAATGATTGTTATTTTCTTAAGTGGAGTGTTTTTGCAACAATGTACATAATTTTGTTTCAAAAATCTTGCGAGTTTTTAGTAAATGATCGCCAAATCAACTGCAGTCCAAAAAGTAATTTCAGCAAACATTTGATCTTGGATCCAAAGAGAAATGATATTTTGTGTTGTTTGTTTTGTATTTATATTAGTTGGTAAATCCCGCTTAGCCGCTGGATTTACTTTAAAATCTAGAAATCCGATGCTTTGCACCCCCACCATACAAACCTAGGAGTGTGAAATTGAGCGTTTATTAACTTTACTTAATTTTGTGAGACTGACACCTTCAACCACTTTACCACTACTTCAGTTAACGTTAAAACTGAAAGAAAAAAATCTTAGGCCTACATTTGGCATAGATTTGCGTGCTGGGGGAAATATTGAGCTGTGTATCTTTGATCTGTTATCTTTACTCTTAAATTATATTGAGAGTATAATGTACTAAAACATGTGGCGAGATATAGGAATAGTCCCAAAACATGAAAACATAGAAAGGGAATAGCTTAGCAGAGGTACTCTGGTTTTAATAGTCAATGGTTCTTTAATGGCAAATTTTCAACAATTTGATGGCTCTCTAGATATTGAGTTTAAAAAAAATCTTAGTTCAAGTTTAGTGCACACAACCAAAAACATATTTTTAACATTGTTGTGTGTGCCACGGGTCTTACGGCCTGTCAGGGCTATTCACAACGTATTCAATAAATTAAGGATACCATTACTGTAAGTGGCGGGCGTAAAATACCTGTGAGAAAAAGATTTACATAACAAAACGTATTCCTATAATATCTAAGCTAGGGAAAATCTCACTTATACATATAGAATTTTCGTTTGAAGGTTTTAAGGAAAAAACACAATTCTTGATAATTGGCATTGCAAGAAATTTATCAGTGGCCAATTGTACCCAAAACAACCCATTACAAGAATGTTGCTGTTGTCACAATTTGAATTTATTTTGAGTACTTCAATGTTTTTAAAGAAGTAATGTAAATCTGTAGCGCATTTGTTACTATATTTTAAACTAGACCCTTCCCCATTTCTCCCCCCCCCCCCTTCCCACATTATTATTTTCAACACACATATTGAAGAATCACCATGTACTCTACCATAAAAGATGAGTGACTATCGACATTTTTATGAGGAATAAATTAAATTTTAAAAAAATCAAAATAAAATATAGCCTGTGTTACTCGTTGATAATGTAGCTTTATATTTTCCAAAGAATTTTTAAAATTGGTCCAGTAGTTTTTGAGTTTATCCATTACAAACAAAAAAAACAAATCTTTCCTCTTTATAATATTAGTGTAGAAGAGTTAAAAATATTTGATTGGACTTGGCCACCGTTAAACGTGCTAAGCTTCAGGCACTAGCCAATCACATCTTGAGGATTCTAGATCAAATCGCGGAAAAGCTGGATTGGATATTTTGTTCGAAAGCAGGTAACTAGGAATCCTCTTCTAAGGAAAGCATAATGTCTCATTAACTTCACTCATGTTAAAGTGCTTCCAATGATTAAAAAATCATTAATTACAGTTGAATCACGTATCACTTTATTTTATACTAATTTGCTTATTTTAATTATGAGTTTATAATAGCTAACATAATTATTTCTATGAAATTGCTAATACACTATTTATAATCATCTCAAGCAACTATGCAAGCTCCCCACACACAAATGCCCTTAAAATTTTAAATGCGTCGGTTTGAAAAAACTTGGGTTAAAAAGTTTTTAAATCTACGTACGTATTAATAATTAATCATATAATTGTGTTTCAAGCTTTATTGTTTAACAAGATATATTATTTTCTAAAAGCTCGTATTTAAAGTTGCTCTTGAAAAACCTCTAGATGACCCAGTCCCCCAACCATTAATCAATCACTTTTATTTTATGAAAATATTGCCCTAAAAATATGCTAGAAAAATGCCTTCCTTTTTATTTAGGATCTCATGAAAGTCGTTATTTCTAGTATTTTAATCTAACTAATATCAAATTATACCTCATCGTGTTATATCTATCACATGCTTACTCGCAGACACGGGATTGTGAGGTTGGACAATTTCTGGTTTACTTGTTGTTTGTAATAACATACAAGGCTGTAGCCAGCCAATAATCTCAGGGGGGAATTTGGTGGGCCAATCCCACAGCTGGTGGCTAGAATATTTTTAACTGATTAACAGTTCTAGAAGCTATCTGAAGTGCTGTTTATGGTAACACAGACACCTGGTTTGTACTTGTACCTTAATTTTGATATTGTTTTAACCATAAATAAAGCCATATATATTTTGTCCATAACATTCCGGGGTGTTTGAGCCCCCTAAACCCCCGGCTATGGCCTTGACAACATAATTACATCCCCTTTCATCAACTTGGAAATTAAGGTATTACTGAACGAACTTAGCGCTCTTGCCTCCAATGCTTTGATAAAGCTCACTCTAAGCAGAGTAAATTGATCGTTAACTAACACATACCAGTTATGCAAGCAGGAAGGGTAACCGTGTCAATATTATCACTCGCTGTAGTCTTGGTGGGCTACCTGTGGGCCTAACTGGCAGACTTACTGATGGCTTGGTAGAGGTCAGGGTTCTCTTCGTCCCTTATTGAGCAAGGTCGTGGCCCAGTCCGGATTTCAGGAGGGGAGGGGAGGTTCAAGTGACGTAGGTAAAGAAATAATTCGAGAATAAAATGTTTTTAGAAGCTATCTGAAGCTTTTTGTTTGGTTACAGAGAGCAGGGATTTCTGTGCTAAAATTGTGTTAACATTTATAAATTTACAAAGCGTTTCCTTCCTGAAAGTGTGAACATTTATACAGAGCACTTCTTAAATAACGGTATAGTTAGCAGAATATCCCAGGGATGAGGGTGTAGGGGGATGTCACGAAGCATATTTCAATGGGTATAGGCCTATATTGCGTGCTCGTGTGTCCCCAGTCAAAGGCATCACTCACTCCTGCAATAAGCGGGACTGTCTATGATGGGGAGATCAAAGTTTGAATATCGGTTGAATATACTTAATATTTATTTACTAAATGATATCCCACTCTTCCTACACACAAATGTGGGTACATTTTCTTTAAATTCTACCTTCCTCATTCCTAACTCATTAGTGTAAACCTACGAACATCCCAATAGGGTAGTAAGACGCTGTACACGCACTAAAGTGTAATGTTGCGTATAGCCTGAACGCGCAAAAAGACAGACTCATTGCACATTTCCACCATTTGTCCCAGATAAACTATGATGACTGCAACTTGAGGGGAAAATATATTTAATAAGTATTTTATGAAAAACGATTGAAAATGTTGGAATAGTAACTAGTTTGGCAGTGAACTCTGTTTAGAAGGTCAGGGAGAGGAGGAATCTAACTTTATTAGAGAGATTTAACTTGTAATTTCTTAAAAAACACAATAGACAAACAAAATACTTACAAATTAACTGAGCTCTTGAAAAACCTCTAGATGACCCAGTCCCCCAACCATTAATCAATCACTTTTGAAAGAGAAAGTCCTAATATCACCAATGATGGCTTTTATGGACATGCTAGGAATCAAAGTCAGGAGCCCTATCTTTGTATAAAAACTAGCTGACCACTGAGCGAAGGGGTCGGACAGGAAATGAAGAGAAATAAACTCAATGGTAATAACTTTAGTGCTTAAAATTATAATATTTATTTTGTACCGCGTCTTTCTTACTGCCTGACCATGTAATCATCATATTTACACTAATGAGGTAGGCATGAGGAATGCAGAAGTTAAATTGCTTGAGAAGTTGTAATAATTAAAACGCTAGCCTGATAATAAAAGTCTATATGCCATCGTTAGGGTGACATTATTGTGATAATTAATTGTATTATTTTATAAATTAACAGTTCTGGTGTTTATTTTTTATAGTCTTTTATTTTTATTTTAAATGGTTGAACTGTTTACTTTTAGCTAGATATCACACGCATTTTAAATTTTGATAAAAGCCCGACTATTGCGTTAAATGAATCTTAGCTACAAGTCTTCTTGTCAAGAAGGAAGGATCACCAGTAGTGAGGAGATGTGCGCATTTGAAGGGGTATATCAAGCGACAGTTCCTTCTCTAAGCTTCCTACAAGAAAAGGGGTGAGGTCATCCAGGTGCGTCACTTTCCACAGAAAGTGCGTTGTCTTTTTAAATAGAGACGTAGAAGGATTTCACCACACCTTTCAACTCGACAGCTCTACACAAACAAATCTTACTACCCGCTCGAATATTAAATATCGTAATTTTGAATATAGATTTGAATAATAAATTATTGATATGTATAATTCCATATCATTACAAAGTTATCTGTAAAAAAACTGAATTTACCCGGTCAAAACTCAAACCCAGCCTTCACGTCTCCGGAAAACCAGCTAAGACAAGACTGACGCCATTGTCCGTGAGCTCATTGGTGTGAGTACCGTGATTGTTTGTTTTGTTTTGAAATACTCCCATCATGCACTCCACTATGTATATCTCCCAGGTGTAAGCAGATATTCAACCTGCTTCGCTTTATCCATAGTAGAGAGATTACCGATGTATTTAGTAGATACGGGAGTTTAATCCTCTTGAGACAGGTGCAATTCCTTGTCCCCTTGTCACTTTTCAAAACACTTGACAGTATTACAGACCATAACTTCCATACATACAAGCACACCATCGAGTTAATTATTTCTTTGGCTCAGCTTTGGTGAAACAACGTCACAAATCCATGTTGCTTTTTGTGTGCACCGTGTCTTACTACCCATTCGGGCTAACAGAATACTTACACTAATGATGTAGGAATGAGGAATATATCATTTAAGAAATGTACTCACATTTTATTTGAAATATATCGACTCATCATTTAGGAAAATCTACCCTCAGTACCCAACAGATGTTCAAATAATGTTCTTTATTGCAAGATTTGCGCCTTAGTTCAATGTTTGTAGAACTATGGAGCGTGTGCCTTCAGCAGCATGTGAAGTAGGGTGAAGTAGGTACCATTGATTAATTTATCACTTTTTTGTAATAGGAAATATGATAAAGCAACTAACGCAGATTCTCACGTAATATCATATACTTTATGTCCTTCTTTACCTTTGTCAAGGATTTGGTTAGCTACCACTCGATCTTAATTTATTTTTAATCTCAGTGTTATTTTACCCGTTCAGGTTATAAGCATATAAGTTAATTATTCTATTGACATATGGATTAGGAAGGAATTAGGGGTAATCTTGCCAAATTTACGTGTAAGGAGATTGCGAAACTATTTAGGAAAAACCATCCTCAATAAAACCGACCGGGATTCAAGGCCAAATCTCTCCGTCATCAGCAAGCCAGTCTAACATGAAAGTGACACTTTAGACCATTCGGTCATTGAAGCAGGTTTCTAAAGCTCTTTTAAAGGGTTTTTATTTAGCGCCGCGTCTTACTAGCTATTCGGGTTATACGCTTGTCTACTATTTGCACTGATGGTTTTATTCATTAGGTAGGTTATATTTAAATGAATTGTACCCACATTTGCATGGAGGGAGAGTGGAAACCCATTTAAGGGGAAAACCACCCTCAGCACGCCCGATCGAGACTGGGGTCGGGCATACCTAGTCCCCATAGCTACCTAAAATTAATAGAACACAAAAACTACAGTTACTTAGGCTTCAATTAAGCCTGCATTGTCGGACACAAGGTAAAAGCCGTCAAGATCGTATTTTCTGGTTTTGCCGGCGATGGGTGAGTGGTTTAGAGGCAAGACCGTGTGTACTGAGGAAGGGAGAGGGATATACTTTTACTAGCCTTTTCTTCCTCTGTGACCCTTGTTTAGTTTGAAAGCAACCCCTGTGTGTTCGATTATTCCAATTGTTTCCAGGTCGTAATTCCAGTCGTTTGATCCCCTCATTACAGGTCCTTAAACCCTTTATCTCCCTTGTCTCAATCCATCAGCTCAGGGCGATCCACACATTGTTTTAATAGCTATTGAAGTAAAGACCTTCTCCCCGAGAGCATAACAATTCACCGAGAGCTCACAGTCGTCTTACGCACAGAGGAGAGGGACCGGGTCTAAAGCAGAGCTCTCCAGAGGTCAACCAAGAAATGTGTTTTGACACAATATTCAGCAGACCGAACTATTTAATATATACACATAATGAGAGATTATTAAGATCGGTGACTTAGTTTTATCGTTGAAAAAATTTATTAACAATTTTTCTATGTATAAAAAAAAATTCACTGATTTTAATGTGTGTGTATATATATATATATATATATATATATTAAAATCAGTGAAGTATAGTAATGTATACTTACTCGTATAAATATAACTTATATATATATATATATATATAACTTATATATATCGACACGAGTATACATTACTATACTTTTATTTACTAAACGCAGAGAGGTGGTTTTTGAAATATTACGAAAATGGCCAATGGGAATAAATTCAAAACCTCCACCTGGGAATAGTTTTTATTGATAAATAAGAATGTATATTTTTATTTTTACAAATATAGGCCTGTATATCCCTTGGGGATAGTTTGCAAAGACATACTTGATTGTTTTGTTCCTTTCAAGATTTAATACTCTAGTGTTATTTGCCAACCTACTATGCTTTTACATTTATTTTTTCTAATTTTTGAAAATATTTTCAAATAATTTACTATTTTTGATGAATTAAAACTGTACTTCGTAGTTCATCCGCAACGTAACACGCTATTATTTTGCAGGTAAGATACTCTCTATGTGCATTCACAACAGATAGAGGGAAGAGCGTAAAGCTCTATTTCAATTATAATGATAATAATAACGAATTTTGAAATACGTGAGAGTACGAATTCTTTATTAATCATATTTATCCTATGTAAAGTCTGTTGAGTCCTTCTTGTTCAAACGTACAATGATTACTTTAATTCTTTAAAAATAAAATTATAAAATTTAAAACCTGATGTTAACAAATGTTTTACGTAAGTATAACCCAATTTTTGCTCGGGTTTGCTAGTGTATACTATTTAGTTTCACATATATTACTAGTTTTGTGTAAATATCTCCATTTTTAAATAACGGAGTGAGAAAGTCTGCGCGGAGTTCCGTACCATTTATTTAACTGTAGTTTCACCCAGTACAATTCTTTCAGTGATTTATTTTATTTAGTTTTTTTGGTATTGTATTCTATTTATTTTCTCCAACTCTTGTATGAATTTTGATCGTACCATTGTTGTAGCTAGTGTCATTATTAATATATATATATATATATATAACATCATCTATAAAATATTCCCGAGCACACCCAGTGGTCTCGAATTTTAAAGGTCATCGTGCCACTGTCAGAGTTAGCCGAGAAAAAGGTTTTTTTTAATCCCTCCTAAGCGTAATACCTAGGAGTGGTGCCCATTAAGTATATAGTTCAAACCCTACAACACATTTTATTATACATTATAATATAGGTATAATATTGGTAGTTTTAAGAGACATCGTCCTAACAGTTTTTTATATATATTTTAATTATAACACACTATGTGAGAAAGTTTGTACGGTTGTGTCTTACCGTTAATTTTATTTTATTATATAGGTTGAGCTAAATATCTGTAAACACCCTTCCCTACACCCCCTTATACCAGAGTGGATCGATACCTGGGAGTACAGAAATTATGTTTTATTTTTCGTGTGACGTCTCCAAAGTGTTCACCCTACTCAGTAACCGTCGGTAGACACGATCACTGAACTCGGGACCATCAGGTAACATAGGATATAAAGATTAAAAGGGAGGTAGTGCAGGAACACAACCGGAGATTGTTGAATAAATAAATGGTCAGACTTTCAGAAAATTGGGATGCTTTGGTGAACTGTGTCAGTGTTAATTGAGATATATGACATGATATAATAATGAGATACAAATTATGACATACGTAACCTCTTAAGACTAAACAATATACATACAATTTACAGGTCGGAATAGTGATGTTTAGGTAATTATATATATATATATATATATTATGTGAATACAGTGTAGTTTAATTTATGGTTGATGTATAATACTTAGTTAAAAGATTGAAAAAATATGGTAATTCAAAAGTCTTGAGAAACCACGATTGGTATTATTTTAAACATATAAAGTCTCAAAGATGTATACAAAAGTGACGCTTGTAAGAAAGCAACATGGACTCTTATATTTCTAAAAGTTTGTTAATTATGGGATGAATAGCCTCTTTGAATTAATCTCCTTTCATTAAGGAGTAAGTTTACACGGTGTAAAGTACCTTCATCTTGCTGGTTCGCAAAAACTGCCAAGTTGAAAAGAATAACCCTTCGATTTGTTCTTCACTAATGGCGGAATTATGATAAACCAGCGGGTCAACTATTGTAATACCTTTAATAAGTGGTGAGATATATTAATCAACATTTGATACTGATATCACCACACTAAGTAAATTAGAAAATTAAAATTCAATTTTCATTTAACCACACAATTAATACGGCATTCTTAAATGAATTTTCTTTTTGTAGTCCTCGAACAGACTTCTGGCATTATCTTTCTCCAACCCGGGTGCTCATAGACATAATAAATTCTAACTTTTAATTCATTAAATGAATGGCAAAGGGTTATTTAAACATCTTAAATGTAACAAAACATAATAAAATAATATACAGTAGCCCCATGGCTTCTTTGGTGCTGACTGACAGCTAACAGCTGACTTCTGACAGTCAACATTTAGGTATATACCTAAATTTTGTCTGTAAGAAGTGACAGCTACTAAACACATGTTTTTGCAGATCATATGGTTTGGTGTAGGGATACATAATTTGGTCTGGTAACTTTTCAAAGCCGTCAGCTGTCAGTCAACACCAAAGAATCCATGGGGCTACTGTACGTTTATAGAACGAGAGAGATCGTAAATAAACAGAAATTACTAACAACACAACTGACCAATCCCAATGCATTTTAAATAGCCGAGGTTCATTAATTTTATGATAGTTCTATGAATGCATTACTCACAAGAGCATAAAGATATTTCCCAAAGCTCTCCTCGATACTACGCTCGGACCATATTAGTAAAAAAACAGATCTTAAACATTTAAAACAAAATTACCATTACTATAAAAATCCCATTTAAAGATGAAATAGGGACAAAAGCGCAAACCATTTAAGAACTAAATATTGTATAGCTTCCCGTGTCAAGTGAGCAACTAAAGTGGCTATTGGCGGCCTTTTGATGAATCAATCCATCTTCTGTAGCAACTATGTTTTGGTATGAAAGCCATGTTTGTTAAAGTTGATGGCTTGTTTGATCATAAGAATATTTTTATTTGCAATCAGCCTAGAGAACTATATAGAGTAGGGTGACCTGGCGGTCTAGGGGTAAGGTGTCAGACTTCTGTGCTGGCGGCCAGGGTTCAATCCTCGGTCCCGGCACAGATTTATATGATTACCAAACCCTTCCTTCACCTCTGACAAGACATCTTGTGAATGTGGAGAATTCCAGGCCTCCACCGTGGTTCGGATTCCACGTTAAACTCTAGGTCCTCCATTTCATCTCACAATCACCCTACCATTACACATTAGCGTAAGTGCGTATAACCCGAACGGGTAGTAAGACGTGGTGCTAATAATAATAATAATAATAATAATAATAATAATAATATAGAGTACACTAATTGAATTATCCAGCACAAACTCACACCAGCCCCGTGGGGCTCTCGATAATAAGGCTCTCAGAGTTGTAAAAAAAAGAAAGAGGGGGTTATTTGAAGCAGTTGTGGGCTGATTAACTTCCCAAATTTTAAGACTGAGGTGCTAAAATAAGGTAAATGGTTAGTTTAAAACATTTATGTCACTAAAAATTCAATAGTTAAATTCACAGATACATTCAAGGTACACAAGGGCTAAGGTATATTTTAGTATTGTATATATTCACTCATCTAAATCTAAATCTCGCACGTCGGTCAGGTATATCTTATACTTTTAATAAATTATTAATATTCTTTCAGCAGATTTTACAGTGAAAACGCTCTTGGTTATACAATAAAACTACTAATATTGACATTTTCAAATATACATATACGCGGTAAGTCGAATGAAGAGAATGATCAACTTATCCCCCCCCCCCCACCCCTAACTTCACCGCCTCGAGAAGTGGTTGTCTTCGACACCCACATAATGTAAGCGTCTTTGCCACGCTGTCTCGGTGGGCCAGGCAGAATTAGGGGTGTGAAAAAAGTATCACTACTTTACCAATATCAATATTTTCCTTTCGATGCTATTATTTTTTTACTCGATATTTTTTTTCCCCAATACTTTTACTGATATTAGTGCTCATACTCTGGTATCGGATCGGTATCGAAAGAAACCACTCATGCTGGGATTAAATGCTTACCATGGTTAAAGAAGGGTACAAAATAGATTGAAAAAATATATTAATAATCATATTTAGCTGTTAAATAACTTTCCATCTGCTAAATTTTCATAGACATTTTGAAAGTTGGTATGGTAAAACCTTTTATACTATCTATTATACAACATTATCTATCATACCTTCCAAGTTACAACTCATAACATTGACGCGATATGTCTAGATACACCATAATATGATTAAATCATTATAGTTTTTGGTGTTTAAATAAATATGTAAACACAATTATTATTATTATTATTATTATTATTATTATTATTATTATTATTATTATTACTGTGCAAAAGTTGAAATTATTAATTGATAATAAATATGTTTACAGATTAAAATTTCGATACCGATACTCATTGTTATCGATAATTTTCTTTCGATACTACTATGGTATCGATATTTTTCTTTCGACAACACATCGCTAGGCAGAAAAGCGATCATCCTGGGTGGTTGGGGCGCAACAAATCATATAGTAAAATATTAAAAATGTTGAGCAGAATAAAATATTGATTAAATAACCAAGCTATTAAATCCATAATTATTATGTATGCATTAGTAAAAATTTCATTGTAATATTGATCCACCAGATTTTTTTTTAGCTCTGCGTCTTGCTACCGGTTCAGGTTATACATTTATGTACTAACTACATCAATGGGTTAGGTACTGGAAGGCTTCATTCAGAGAAAGTGCACCAGCATTTGCTTTGAGGTAGAGTGGAAAACCCTTTAGGGTAAACCACCCTTAGTGCACCCGACCGGGATTGAACCCCGATCTTACCATCTTCAGCAGTCTATAGTTCAACACGATACTAGTGAGTTAGAACTCGCATCCACCGAAGCGGGTCTCCCGAAAATGAAGATGGCTGCGTTATCTGATAGATCGTGATCTTAATAATCTCTTTAAAAAAATTGTTTCAAATGTATCAATGTTTAGTACAAGTTCAGATACATATAATTAAATATGCTGAACTATATCTATACATTCTATAATATTATTCTTGAATGGTTTTGGAAATATGAGCAAGTATATAACACATTTGAGACCAGTGTACTAAACCAAATAATTATATCCCGTTTCACATTATCGTCTATAGGCCCTGAGTAAATTTCACCTCTACTATCGTCGTTATTGAATCCATGCTGAGACAATTTAAAATTTGAGGTGATCCAGTGTTTATTTTTTAGATCTAATTAATTTATATCCTTTTGGCTTTCAGTAAGAATTAATTAGCTTCAATGTGAAATATATTTAATTGAGATTTATTATTATTAGTCTTAGGCTTATTCCAAAATAAACATTTTTTATAACCTATTATTTTGAAGGAGACGTGCTTTGAGTACTGACCCTTTCTATTTTATTATCAGAATATTCGTTTCGTTACTATGATATTTAGGGTCTTAAACATTTTGGTTGGTTAAGTTTGAAACGATATTGCCTCATTTAAATGTTAGCCACATTATTCTTGCTTCAATGCCACCATTTCAGATAATCATGAAAAGTGATGAGGTCATAAGAACAGAAGCGAGTATTTAAATTAAAAAAGTTCAAAGTGTGAATATTACAAAGGAGTCAAACGACCTCATTATGGAAATATTTTTAGAATAGGTAACGATTTTTAACATTTTGAGAATATTGGTATGAAAGGGATCAAGATAGCATAGACATTTCATTGAATTTACTTAGAAATATACAAACGGGTTTTGGACTTTTAATTGGTATTAATATAATTATTTCCTTATTTTCTCACAAAGAACAAATCATTTTTGCATAGAATTTTGTATTAAAATGCCATACTTTACCAACAAACAAAAAATAGTGGCAATTCGTTACATTTTCTAGCACATTATTTACTGAATTTTCATATTTCAAGTCCGACACCTTAGATAAATCGGTAGCGTGTCTGCCTACTTAATTGACGGTCCCGGGTTCGATTCCTGGCATGGCTGAAAAATTCATCATTAGTAAAATGTGGGTTTACGCTTTCATAGTGATGAACTAACAACAGAGGGTTGATTGTTGTATTTGTTCTAGATTTAAGTCAGTATCTAAGTCGTATGATGATTAAACCATTTGATTTAGAAATTTCACATTAACTATATAAAATTTAAAAAAAGTATGTGTGAATTGTTTGCCTCTCCTTAATATGTATAGACGGGAACAATTACTAGTAAATGGTTGATATATACATGATGAAGGATATGGAAGGTAAATGTCACAAATTCGTATAAATAACAGAAATAAATTTAATATAAAAAAAACATAATAAGAAATATGATTACACTGGATGCTTGACGATAATCGTATTCTGTTATAAATGCCAAAATTATTCGATCAGACAATCGAGTATTGATATAAAGTAAAATGGAACCATCAAGGTTAGATTGAACATGTGGTAGTTTGCTTTTATAACTCCAGAAACATGGATACAAGTTCTAGCTCGAGCGATGAAGTGTCTTAACACCACATGACTACGGTAAAAAGGGGGAGTTGAGTTCAGAGAATCATTCACGGCAATATAGCCGGGTTAACGCCGTACTAAATTCAGTAAGGTTTAAACATGAGAAATAGTTAAAACAAGTCCATAACTAAAGATCCAATATTTTTGGAGTTAAAACGAATACTTTTCAAGCTAGCTTGCTTGTTTTAAAGTTCAAGGAGAGTCATATACACCCTCGAGTTGTAATATCCTATAGGAGGAGCTTCTATTTTTCAAACAATAGAAGGCCAACCATCAGACGTCTACACGGAATTATACTATGGCCGGTCCTTTCCTAATAAGTACTGCCAGAGCACTCAATAGTACATTTATACGATTACCCACACCCGGGGGTATACATGAATACTAGTAGACACTATATTTAAATACTTAGATCAACAAGGCGCCAAAAGAGGCCGAAAGAAATTACTATCCACGTGGGCCACTACTTCAAACTAGCAGTGTTCCCGCAAGTTGCGCACCGCAAATAGTTACACAACAGGTGTCAACAAGACTTAATACAGTCCGTGACCTAATTAGGTCCTGGACAAACGTGTTAGATTACCTGCGTGTAGCCGTACGGAAATTAGAAAAGTGAACATGCCGTTTAGGGCGTCATGAAATATTACCATGTCCTAAGGACTCAGAACAGAAAAATGAATTTAAAAGTCATGGTTAACTAGCCAGACTATCTGACAAAAGAAACCATGTCTGATGGACATAGGACATAATGTTAGTCTCTCAGACTAAATAAAGCATGTCTTATGGACATAAAAAAGCATAGTTAGTCACTCTGACTAAAGAAAACATTCAAATACAACAAACTCTTACTGAAGGACATATAAAGTACAGTGAGTCACTCTGACTAAAGACAACGTGTCTGATGGACGTAGAAACAATATTAGTCATTCTGACTAAAAAAAAACATTATAGTAAAACCTGTTATTTCTGATGGACATCCTAAGTAAAGTTAGTCACTCTGACTAAAGACAACATGTCTGATGGACGTATAGATAATATTAACAATATAACACAACAGGCCATGTCTGAGGGACATAGCAATATGCGTCAAACATTTGGCTTGATACTCATGGATACAAAATAAGCTTCCTCTACGCGGCGGTGGTGAGTCCGATACCTGACACATCGTCACCACCAGTATTTTATGCCATTTAAGATTGGTGCAGAAGTTCTTCCTTCGATTTATTACAATGAAGTGCCATAAAGTGAGTCCCGGGCGATTCGTTATAATATATAGCTACGAAACTGCGTCGGAACAATTCCACCAGGAAATCCAAGGAGAATAAGGAATGAGGGGGGGCGGAGGGGTAGTAGAGTGCGGAAGAATTTAAAGGATGTAGCAATTGTGCGCCAAGTTAAATAAAATGGGCAAGACAACAACTAATACACTTACCCAATCTCACCGCCCAGGCGACGCACCACTAATTACAACACGTCTGGCCGCATTAACAGCCCACGAACAACTGCTAGCACCGAGACAAGAATCGACCTCGCCCGCTAGAGACCGCCACCTTGTTCAATTCTGCCCAAAGACAATGACAACAATAGAAGAGGCCAGTAAAAACGAGGTGTTTCTAGAATAAAATAGGCTTTTCCAGTGTCGCGCACATCCCCCTTTCTTTTGTGTTAAACTCTGTGATCCCCACCCTTCGGATCCCCTCTCTCCTGTTCTACGAGTTTGTGCACCATATAAAAGACCGTCCATTGAAGATAGACGGCACTCTTGGACTAAGCGTGGAAATAGCAAGACGAAGCAAAGGCTTCAAGGACATATATATGAAGTAAGAAGAAATTCACTTTTGGCGTAATAATATCCTGTAACTTTTCAAAATTCTCTTTCGGCCATTCTTTTTTTAATATAAACTAGTGAAGTCTAGTATGATTCTTCGTTCTGGTCAGAACATTAGTAAGAACATTCAAAATTTGTAATGTTATGCGTTGTACTTAATATTTATAAAAATGAAATTAACTTTAAAATATTTAACTAGTGAGTTGTGTTTCACGGTTAATTTAGTAAATATTTACTTGGGAGAGTTCGTTAATGACTTTATGTCAGTACATTCCAAATTTAGTAATGTTATAGATATTTATAAATATGGAATTAACTTTAAACTATTTAACTTGCAAGTGTGTTTCACAATTAATTTAGTAAGAATTTATTTTTGGAGAGTTCACATTAATAATATTACATCATATTATTTAAAATTGGTAATGTTATACGGTGGGCTTGGTATTTATATAATGGAATTAATTTCGAAGTATTTAACTTGTAGAGTACACTTCATATTTTAGTCGGTAATGTTTTATTGGTGAGAAATTATTTATAATATTATATATAGTAATATTCAAGTTTTGTAATGCGGTGCATTATGTTGTGTATTCAAAGACATTAAATATACCTTTATTTTGCGTAATATTTCTTTGGTATTTAAATGAATACATTTAAACTTGTATTAAATAATTTTCCTATTGGGAAATAGCAATGTTTATTGTTGCGCATATCCTAGGTCATTGCTGTTATTGTATCTATACGAAGCAAATTTAAATTTCATATATATATATATGCGTTTTATTAAAATTTGGCATATATTTAATAGACTTGATATTTATTACTTGCAATCTTTTTAATATTATCTTTAAGCCGTGTTATCCCTAGGTGTAGGAAAATACACTATCCAGGCACCCTTTTATTTTTGCTTTCAACTTTATCCTGTCTATACAAGATGTATATATCTTTGAAGGAGGACGGTAGTTTTTTCCGCATCTAGGATTGAGTTGCGTGCTCAGGTGACATATTATGTACCCAGCATTGACAAAACAATATTTCATGCTGCGCACTCCTATTTGTTTATTTTTCCCTTTTTTATAACATTAGAGTATATTTTTCTTTTATGTATTTGAACTCCTCTAATTTTAGAGTTTGGGTTACAAGGAAAGTACACTGGCGCAGTGGCGCTCTTTGAAGGAGCGTAGAGTTGATGAAGACGTCGTTCTTTTCCAACCACGTGTGTTCAACGAACACGAGGCTGCAATGCCGGCGATCTCGGAACGGCTCACCAGGGCATGCTGTTTGTATCCGGCAACATCCATCCAGGGTGAGTCAATATCTGCTACATTTTAATGGAATAGATTAGTTATAATTCTCTTGCTTTGAAGTCTTTATAGAATACTTGATTGTAGATATCATTTTATATAGAGGACATGCTACATATGTTTCAAATAAACATTTTTAAAGGCAAATTATAAAACGGTTGTACTTGTTAACGAAAATAGATGGATATAATAGTATGCTGGTAGAAATAAACTTACAGAAATAAGAGCTTTTTAAAAAAAATAAACACTAGTTACATACTACCTTAATATTAATAATATTTTACAGGTATTGGTGGAAAAAACAATCACAATTTTATTACAGATCACATTACTTGATATTTAAAAATAATAAAAGGGTTTTATAACTTTTACAAACATCAAAAAAGTAACTTCCTATTTAAATCATACTATATGAGAATTAAAATAGAAGAATATTGTTTTTAAAATAAACCTGGGATAGTGAATATGGTTATATGGTGTTTTATTTTTCAGAACCATGTGAATAATATTTATATATTTGGTTAAATACTATGTAAACCGGCCCCATGGTGTAAGGGTCAGTGTACCTGACTGCGAGTCCAAGGGTCCCATGTTCGATTCCGGGCTGGTACCTTTGGTATTCTACCCCGTAGGGAAATAATCCCACCAGGGTCAACACAGTTTGGTAGATTTGGCTTGTTGTGCTTCCCTGTTCGGCTGTAGCTTCCTTTGTACGCATTTGCACAGACCACGTCAAACCCCCTCTCTACTGTCTGGGTTGCTCCACAGATCATGTTCTCGTTGCCATCCGGGAGTTCTCTCTTTCTCTTGGCCCGATTGGCGGACACTGTTGTTTTAACCGGTGATGACTTCAATGCTAAGTACCCTTCATGGGGCTCTAGGATTATCTGCGCTCGTGGCGGATTGCTCCACGTAGTCATAGATCTACACGGTCTGGTGGCTTCCTGCCTTCCCACCCCTACCCACTTCCCTCTCAATTCCATTGGTTTCCGGACGTCCTAGACTCCGTTGTCTCCAGAGGGATCAGAAGGTGGTTAGTGCTGAAGTCTCTAGCTGAGCTAGGCTCGGATCACAACCCCGTTCTTGTGAACCTGGGACGCGCGGTGTCCTTTATAGACCCTCCCGAAAAACTCGAGCTAAAGCGCACTTACTAGGATAGGTTTACGAATGTGTTGAGAGGGAGGTTGGGACCCACCTCTACCTTTCGAACAGCAGCAGAAATCGATCGTGGTGTGGAGCTCATAACTTCCACCATCAAAGGGTCGCTCGAAGCTTTGACGCCGAGGCACCGTCTAAGAGGGCGCCATGGGCTTCTTTGCCCGATTCTATCCTCAGGCACGTCCAGGAGAAAAATCGGCTGAGGAAGGCTTGTCAAATCTCGAGGGACCCGGTAGACAGGGCCAACTTGAGCCTCAAAGTCCATGCGGTTCGGGAGATGGTCCGAGAATACCGGGACAGTGTCTGGGAGGAAAAGATTGAGAGCCTGTGCCTGCAGGACAGGTCCCTGTGGCAGAAGACGAGGAAATTGATGCGGGTCCCCGCACCAAGGCCGCCTATTGTGGGTCGCAACGGGGGGCCAACTCCGACCAGAAGAAGGCTGATGCTCTCACTGAGCACTTAGAGGCGCAATTTGTACCGGCTAACAACCCGTCAGACCTGGTGCACGTTGCACACGTGGCTCAGGTCATCGATGCGGTCTAGTACAGATCCTTGGATGAACCTGAACCCACGGAGGTGACAGAAATGTCGCGGGTGATAGCCACTCTAAGACTAAACAAGGTCCCCAGACCTGATGGTATCAGTAATGCGGTCCTCAGAAATCTGCCCTTGGAGGTGATTAACTTCCTCGTGGATTTATTCAACGCCGTCCTGTTCCTGAGTCACTTCCCCGAGCTCTGGAAGCACGTTCTCTGTTTTCATAAACCGGGTAAGGATCCGGCCCTAGCCTCGTCCTAACGACCGATCAGCTTCCTCGACTGTCTGGGCAAGTTGTTCGGGAGACTACTATTGACGAGACTGACCCGACATGATCGCAAGGCGGGCGTCTTAGTGGACGAGCAGTTAAGCTTTTGGGTGGGATATGCTACGTCTCACCAACTCGTCCAACTCGTGGAGCAGGTCACGAGGAACGTCAACATCAACAAGTTGACTGGTGCTGTCTTTCTCGACGTGGCAAAGGCCTTCGACCGTGTTTGGCACGAAGGTGTCCTTTTCAAACTCCTCTCCCGGAACCTGCCCTTCTACCTCGTTAAGGTTGTTCAATCTTATCTACCCCACCGCACCTTCTCCACTACCTTTGGAAACGCCACCTCCCAAGTCAGAAGCATATGGGCTGGAGTGCCGCAGGGTTTCATGGTGGGCCCGGTGCTCTTCAGTCTGTATGTGAATGACATTCCAAAATCCCCAGACACCCAATTGACACTGTATGTGGACGACACGGCTCTAGTAGTGGAGTCGTGGTGAGGGCAAGCTGTGGAGAGGCGACTCCAGACTCACCTGGCGCAGTTGGAAGGGTGTCTGACCACCTGGAGGACAAGTATTAACGTAGAGAAGAGCGCAGCAGTGCTCTTTACATGGAAAAGTAAGTTCTACAGGCCGGCCCCACTTTGGTTGTTCGGAGAACAGATCAGATGGACGGACAATGTTAAGTACCTGGGACTTACGCTGGACACCAAACTGACCTGGAGACGACACTGTAACGAGAGACTCAACAAGGCGAGGCAAAGGCTGGGAATCCTAGGCCCATTGCTTAACAGGCGTAGCGCCTTGTCGACAAGGAACGGTCTGAAGCTGTACAAGCCGTTGCTCAGACCGATCCTCAACTATGCGTGTCCCGCTTGGGGCCACCTGGCGGATACGTATATAATGAGGATGCAGGCGTTCCAGAGCGTGTGTCTGAGGATCATTGTGGGCGCACCTTGGTATGTCCGGAATGAGACTCTGCATCGCAACCTGGATATGCCTACCATCAAGGACCACTTCCAGGTACTGGCACAGTCCTTCTACGCCAGACTTCCCGGTGCCACCATTCCTCTTATCCAAGGGCTTGGGAAATACGTTATCGACCCCGGTGGGTGCCATCGACGTTCCAAAGCCCTGCTCGGATAAGCGAGATGTGACAACAGTGGTTTGGGAGGCTCTCACCCAGCCCCCATAGAGTAGTGTCTCCGCACGTAACTCTAAAAACCCTTATTCGGTTTCCTAAAACTCTTTCTCCCCCCAATATTACTAATAATATGTTTTCTCTGTTTCTTTATTCTAGAACTTCGCTAAACGCGACAACCCGACCTTTTACTTGCGAACCACACGGCGTTATCAATTGGTCGGTACGTGTTGGAACTTTCTCTCATGCTCCCCTTCAGGGAGCATCAGAGCATGCCATTCGACTATGACTATGACTATGACGGACACTGTTTCTGCCATTCTCACGCGCCCATGAGAATCTTCCTTTTCTCCCCTTTGACAATAAATTGTCCTATGTTATGAAGAAGCAATATTGTATAATATCCTTGCATTCACTGCCTTCCACCGTGGCTCACGTTACCGGGACCATCACCCTATCTCCTACAGCGGCTCACGATACCGAGACCATCACCATACCTCCCACGGCGGCTCACGCTACTGAGACCATCACCTTACCTCTCACAGCGGCTCACGCTACCGAGACCATCACCCTACCTCCCACAGTGGCTCACGCTACCGAGACCATCACCCTACCTCCCACCACGACTCACGTTACTGGGACTTTCCCGCTTACCTTTTTCCTACCCTTACCCACATAACCCAAGAGACCAATGTCTAAACACAACGTCGCCCCAAGACTAAGCTTCGCCTATCCCTCAACCAGTTACCCCTGAAGTTGACAGACCAGGGATAGCAAGCTTAAGCTAGGTTAAGAATCACACCGGTTCCACAACATCATAATAACTATCACCACATCATCCCATTGCGGGTACGACGTGTATACAACCTCTTATGGTGTACCCTCGGAAAATCTCTGTGTCACTAGATCTGCTAATAGTCTAACATAAGTTGACCGAACCTGCACGTCAAAGTCCCTCCTGGTTAAATTTTCAATACGATAAAAAAAAAAAAGCCACAATGTAGTTTTCTCACGTGACATACCCAAGGTGACATTATTAGATATTAGTTTATAGAAAGTAAAAATATAATTTTACTTTATTAAACTATGCTTTAAGTTTGAATAGTCCTTTTAACCCGCATCGGTAGTCACGTGGTCTAACGCGTTACTCTCGTGTTGAATTGAATTGCTAAGGACGCGAAAATTGGGGTTTTAATTCTAGTTGTGTCTACTGAGGTTTATTTTCTTAAAAGGTCTCCTACTTTCTCCCATGCCAATGCGGGTAAATTTTTTTTAAATTCTACTACATTCCCACTATTATTTTAGCGTTATTAATGTATCTGTATAACTAAAATGTAAAGGTCAACCAAGTTGGAGCAGGGGTGACTATTTTAATAATATATTTAAATATTTCCGTTATATTGTATGAAAGTGAAAATTTCGTGATGATGGTATATCAATATAAAATAGTTAGAAGAGATAATTAATGGCTTTTTACAAAAAATAGAACCAAATTTAACTAAAAATGGTCTCGAGTGGTATGTACCATAGTGAGGACTAATCTTTGCTTTCCGGATGCTATTCTCTTTGAGCTATCTTCGTCTCCTTTTGCTCCTGTGGTTTATTCTTGAGCACGTTGCCAGTTCGTAGAGTGGATATTTCATCTGGTTCCGTCTTCTCTCGCAAGAGAGGTCTTCACAGTGGCCGTATTCACACCCAATATCAACGCTGAGGGGACTGCAGGAGAAACATTTATTTTCGCTCTCTCTCTCTCTCGGTTAACTGTTGCCAAATATCTTTGCTTTCAGTTATAACGGAAGGTGGTGCTCTAGGGTAAAAAGGAACTACTGGCAACATCGACTAACCAGCGTTGCGAAACCTCTCTTTAAGAGAAGATTGACCACACGAAAACAAGATAATGACAAGGCTGTTTCCCCATAATAGCCATGCAGTTCCCTCAGAGATGATATCCAGTGTCATCATAGATGTTCTTCCTCTTCCGTTCGTCGGTCAGCCAGATACAAACTTAGAGGAAGAAGAAAACGTTGTGGAAGTGGGTTCTTTGCAGCAGGTAGATTGGCAGTTTTCATGACATTTGGGCTCTTTGCAGTAGGTACAGTGGCAGTTTTAATGATATTTGGGTTCTTTGCAGCAGGTACAGTGGCAGTTTTCATGACATTAGGGCTCTTTGCAGTAGGTACAGTGGCAGTTTTAATTATATTTGGGTTCTTTGCAGCAGGTACAGTGGCAGCTTTCATGACATTTGGATGGTCCAAGAAGGCGTTCAGGGGTGTGGAATAAATGGTGATGTTTCATAGTGGAGCAAGGAAAGGAGATATCCAGGTAGGCGCACTTCAAAGTTTAGGTGTCTTATTTGTCACCAAGGAATCGGTTTGTGAAGGAGTCTAGGATCGTGTTACATAGGATTAAATAAGAAATTAAAGGATTTGGTCTAGAAAACTGAGATAAATGGCTGGTGTGGTCGTTGCGCTGACCACATGACACCCTCTATCCACGAATGTTGGCAATATCTTGACCAACAAACGGAGGCCTCTCAGTCGGTATTACTCGATTGTAGGCTGACTCCATGGAGTGATTTTAATAGCCTACATCTCAGCTCCAGTGGGATTGGCTCTTACCAAGAGCTTGTAACTATCAAGGTTTGATTCCCATTTTGGTTAGACTTGGATGTTTCACTTTGTTTTTTTACATTCTCTATACATATAAATAATAAGGCAGTTCATTTTTACTATCCTACTCAATATTATTTACTTATCGTATGTGCAGTGATTAGGTCTGCTAATACTTACGTTAATCATATCAATAACGAAACGAAATTTTGCCACACATCCGGGCTGTATACATTTTTAAGTAAAATAATTGAGTAGGTACGAATAAAGTATAATTTCTAGTAAATGCACTGTACCGTAATTTAAGTGTACGGTGAGTGGAAAACCATTTAGAAAAAAAACTGACCTCAGTACATCAGGATAGTATTGGAATACTGACCTCCCCGTCACTGGAAAACTAAACAAGACGAGTTTAAAGTTAAGTCCTCGTGCCTTGTCTTTAATAACTTTGGTGTACAACGCGATAATTAAAAAATATTATTACTTGTATTTTCAAAAAAACCTATAATGTCTCGATGCTGTCCCAGCCTAATAAGCAATAATATTTTTCCGTTTGTTTCATAATATATATTTTGTAGAATTGCATTAATAAAGGTATTATAGTCCATGATTATAATCTTAAAATAAATTTTAATGAGCAAATCATTTTACAAAAACTCCTTTCCACTAAATAAGTATAGGCTATATAAGTACGCTTAATAAACATTATTTAAATTTTAATCAAGTTATTTAGCTTATCGTTAATGAATGATTGTATTCGTTGCATAATAAAACATAATTAAGAGTCGATATGTTTTTATCATATACTATTTAAATATACTTAGAGATTATTCCCTCTCTAATTCATTTATTAGAACTCTGAAGTGATTATTAATGGGATAGAATCCTAAATTTTGACCCATCTTTGATCATAACAAACATAAAAATTACTTGTGCTTCAGGTGTCCACATTTATGTCCTTTGATAGGGTAGATACACGACCATCTTTAGATACAGGCCGGAATATTGAAGTTTGGCAACACTGCTTTGAGGCCGGCCAACAACACAGCCACGTGTATTATTGGTGATTTAGTTCAGTTTGTTTTACTGTGCGGGGTGTTTGTTTCTCGTGTAATTTACTTGATTTGAAACTTTGTGTTGTTCTCGCTTCTATTGAATTATGTTTTGGCTCATATGGCAAAACATACAATAGATGACAATTTTGTGGATGTGATTAGTGATTCTCAACTAACAGCTGACGTGATTCCAGAATCCTTGGTTTTGTACATTTGTGGCTATGCCTANTTGATACAGATGCTAAATATTTCAATGATCTAACCAGAGGAGTACTAACTAGTCCATCAACAACAATTTTGAGGATTGGAGTTAATGCACATAGGCCTACAATAATGAAGATTTTACTAACAGAAAAGTTCGAAAATAAGTTCCGTCAGCTCAAAGCTCCGAAGAAACTTTTCCCGTGCACCCACCTCAGTGGCCGCGTGGTCTAAGGCGCTACCCTCGCAGTAGTCTAAACTGCCGATGAAGGGGAGGTTCGAATATGTCAGGTGTATTGAGATATTTTCAAACTAGTTTTACACTATCCCTCCACAGGAATGCGGGCAAACTTCCTGTAAATATAAACTTCCTCATCCCTAAAACCACTAGCTTGATTAGTAAATAACCGTATACAAACGGATACTTGAATGCAGTGCTGAAAATAACTTATCCTATGCTTGGCCTATAAAATAATAGATTGGTAAGGATCCATATTTAGAGAAATTTACTAACAACTGTTTCTGCGGTAAATCTTAGCGTGAATTATTTTGTTTGGTTTCGTCAACGCTTGGAAATATACTTATCAACTATATCAAGTGTATAGGAATGATAAACTTTGTAATGAAAATTCTTTTTCAGAAAAAAGAAAAGTTAAACATTACGAAAGTAATGTTTCAAAAGTATATATCTCAAGGTTGGGAAGTTTTCAAAGCAATTACATAAATACACCCCTAATTTTAATAAAATATTTGCTAAGTAGCTACTCCTGGACATAGAAATCAAACCCGGGTCCTTCTAGGCTTCTCGACAGTGCCCTTTTGTCATTCTCTTCATAATATTATTATCGCGTTTGTGAACGGTACATAATCTTTACCTAGAAACTATTTTAAAATTATTTTTATATGTTTATTAATTTTGTTGTATTTTTCAAACTCTGGAGTTGTTTGTTAAGTAAAACATGTTTAGATTAATTGTCAGAATCGTTCAAAGTGACTTGTCAGTGTTTAAATGAAGAAAACTAAATATTCACACGATTCTCCATAAGAACTAACAGATCGCTGGGCCTCGTGACGTCACTAAAAGTGTAGTTGCCACACTTAACACTCTGGCCTGTAAATGTGGTTATGAAAAAGGCACAATGTATTTTAGAAGAACTGAATAAGTGTAGTTTTAATGTGGATTAACATTTTTTTAAATTAAAACAAACTGCCAACAGGTTAATTGTTTACATTATGGAGATGTGACTATTTTTGACTTCCACCAACTTTTTTTGTGTGTGTGTCTTACCACTCATCCGGGCTTTAGGGATTTTAGCTAAACTAGTGGATTTGGGATGAGAATTGAGGTAAGTCATATTTAGAGGAAACGTTACTCTCTTTGGTATAGAAGAAGAGTGGAAAACTATTTAGAGGAACCATCTGGTAAAAACCACAATACGAACAAACAAGGCAATACGAACCTAACATTGTCCTCGCACACCGGAATAATACCGTAGCAGTAAGGTATCGTACAAGTATAGTATGTTTTTATCTTTCCATTCCGCTCTTAAAGTGGAAAGACACGTACGATACTGTCATGGCGGCCGTTGCCTACCCCCTACTACACCCTCTCAAAGACTCCCTCCTCTCTTCCATTCAAGAAAGTATTATTGGAGATGTTTAAAACACATTATTTTGATTATACTATTACTAAGCAAATAATTATTATTTTAAACCCGAGTCATCAGTGAATTTAAAGCAATATCTGTAGTAAAAAAATACTTCTGTTAGCTTTCAGTTACAACACTTCCTATGATGAATGGACTGTAATTTATTTTATTATAGATTTAATTTTATTCAATACATTGCATTAAATTCAAGTAAATAAAGTATATCAATTCTGCAGCTGGCTTGTCAGTAACTTGATGCATGGGCTCTCCCCTTCCCCTCTTCCATTACAATTTCTATTCCTTCTACACAAACTAACTTTTATCCTTTAACTTGCTAGCCTCTTATATTATTGCCAAGATTGACTATCGTTGCATTATTGTTTTCCTTTTTGATCAGTCCTACCGGGCTGAAATTTTACATCTATCTTTCTTAGTGTCTATGACACAGTATAGTTTCTGGTTGGAAACCGATAGTTAGAACAACAATAAAAAGGTATCACTCATTTTAATTAACAGAACAGCAACAATACACTCGGTGACCTGGTGGTCTAGGGGTAAGGTGTCAGACTTCTGTGCTGGCGGCCGGGGTTCAATCCCCGGTCCCGGCACAGATTTATCTGATTTCCAAACCCTTCCTTCACCTCTGACAAGACATCTTGTGAATGTGGGGAATGCCAGGCCTCCACCGTGGTTCGGATTCCACGTTAAACTGTAGGTCCTACATTTCATCTCACAATCACCCTACCATTACACATGAGCGTAAGTGCGTATAACCCGAACGGGTAGTAAGACGCGGTGCTAATAATAATAATAACAATACACTCGCTTCTTCTAACTGCGCTGTCCTCAGGCGGCGAAGGAGAATTGTAGGGTGGGGGGAGGGGGTGAAACAAGCTCTTGGGGCATACGTCGTATCTATGATCTCGATGTGCGGGCCCATCGTGGCTATACTGCTACCGTACTGCTACTATACTGCTACTGTCCTGGCACCGTACTGCTACCATACTGTAATGAAAAAAAACCTTTTACTGATTGATAGAGAACTATGTATTGTCTATATATTTATATATATAATTTTACTTTGTCTAATATCAAGTGTCTTCTGACATCTTATGCTGTAACAACAATAGTTAACATCAAGATGTATAAAGATTGTGTTTTTGTTGGGCGACACCCCTAGTATCTAGGAGAAAAATAATACTAATTAAAAGAAAAAGAAATGTTTTTACCGCGACTAATTCAGTCAGTGGCACGACGATTCTCAATACTCGAGACCACTGGGTAAACTTAAAACTAAAACATGAACAATTTAGATAAAATGGATTGTTGGAACAAAATGTAATTCAGACTACATTAAAAAAAATTAATGTATAAAATAACAATTGTTGTCACTTTTGTGGATTTATTATTGTTTCCCCTTTTACCACATCCCAAGCCTACCTATGGAATTCCGGGTAATAATGATTCGAATTTAACAAAGTATAGAACAGTATTGTTGAAACAAAAAAAGAGAAAAAATATATAATCAATAATATTAATAATTAGACATAAAAATTAAATGTTAATTAATTCTCTGCATTAGTCTGTCTTTCTGAAAGTAAATAAATTATGATTTTTTAGGAGAAATAAAAAAAATGATAATAATAATTTAAAGTTGAAGAGTTGGTTTGACCTCACCCATGAATAATTAGTCCATATTGAAACACCAACTTCAGAAATTTGTTTCACTTTAGTAATTCAAATTCTTCCACAATTTAAACGAAAGTAAATAGTCTAGTTCTTGCACACACACTTAGCTTTCCATTTTTGCTACTTGTACTTTAATTCACAACCTTTAATTCACTATAAAATAATTTGAATTAGGAGCTCCACAGATTTGGCTCCATGTTGGACCAACACCGAGGAAGAAGAGCTCGTCTCCTATTGAAAATCTTCCAAAAATCAAAAATTTAAAAATGTCCTATTCATACCTACAAATCCAAAGAGAAAACTAATATATATATATAAAAGATGAAATGTTGGCTATGGACTAGGGATAAAAATCAAATGCAATGCAAGTTTAATATAAATATTGAAATACAACCCAATGAAGGTGAACAATGTTTTCTCAAAGAATTAAATGTTTATTTCCCTCTGTCAAAATTAAAAATCGCGCTCGTTTTGAGTTATTTACATCGAGACTTCTTTTTTTTTCTTCTACCACCACGAGACTCACTACTCACTTATTTGATAGAACTGCGCATACGTTAAAACAAACATAGTCGACTTTGAAAATAACTACAAGAGTCAAACAAACTTCTTAGAAGGATAATTAGTATGTTTAAAAAAAGGTAAGTGTTCTTCCTTAAATCAAAACTCCTTATTTAGATTATTTAAAACAATGTTTTACGTTGTTACTTCCATCCTTTTATTTTATTTTATTAGATGTAAATAGTATCATTAGTCAGGCCGGCAACCCAGTGGACGAACTTTGAAGAGTTTAATTTCAAACGAAAATAAATTGGAAATTGTTCACAAAAAGTATAAAACATAGGAAAATACAAGATAGGGTGGCAAATTACGTCACAATACTGCTACTGTCCTGGCACCGTACTGTTACCGTACTGCTGCCATACTGCTACTATACTGCTACCATACTGCTACTGCCCTGGCACCGTACTGCTACCATACTGTTACTGTCCTGGCACCGTACTACTACCATACTGCTACTGTCCTGGCACCGACTGCTACCATACTGCTACTGTCCTGGCACCGTACTGCTACCATACTGCTACTGTCCTGGTACCGAACTGCTAGCATACTGCTGCTGTCCTGGCACCGTACTGCTACCATACTGCTACTGTCCTGGTACCGACTGCTACCATACTGCTACTGTCCTGGCACCGTACCGCTACTATACTGCTACTGTCCTGGTACCGACTGCTACCATACTGCTACTGTCCTGGCACCGTACTGCTACTATACTGCTACTGTCCTGGTACCGTACTGCTACCATACTGCTACTGTCCTGGCACCGTACTGCTACCATACTGCTACTGTCCTGGTACCGTACTGCTACCATACTGCTACTGTCCTGGCACCGTACTGCTACCATACTGCTACTGTCCTGGTACCGTACTGCTACCATACTGCTACTGTCCTGGCACCGTACTGCTACCATACTGCTACTGTCCTGGTACCGTACTGCTACCATACTGCTACTGTCCTGGCACCGTACTGCTACCATACTGCTACTGTCCTGGTACCGTACTGCTAGCATACTGCTACTGTCCTGGCACCGTACTGCTACCATACTGCTACTGTCCTGGTACCGTACTGCTACCATACTGCTACTGTCCTGGCACCGTACTGCTACCATACTGCTACTGTCCTGGTACCGTACTGCTACCATACTGCTACTGTCCTGGCACCGTACTGCTACCATACTGCTACTGTCCTGGTACCGTACTGCTACCATACTGCTACTGTCCTGGCACCGTACTGCTACCATACTGCTACTGTCCTGGTACCGTACTGCTACCATACTGCTACTGTCCTGGCACCGTACTGCTACCATACTGCTACTGTCCTGGTACCGTACTGCTACCATACTGCTACTGTCCTGGCACCGTACTGCTACCATACTGCTACTGTCCTGGTACCGTACTGCTACCATACTGCTACTGTCCTGGCACCGTACTGCTACCATACTGCTACTGTCCTGGTACCGTACTGCTACCATACTGCTACTGTCCTGGCACCGTACTGCTACCATACTGCTACTGTCTTGGCACCGTACTGCTACTATACTGCTACTGTCCTGGTACCGTACTGCTACCATACTGCTACTGTCCTGGTACCGTACTGCTACCATACTGCTACTGTACTGGCACAGTGCTGCTACTATACTGCTACCATACTGCTACTGTCCTGGTACCGACTGCTACCACACTGCTACTGTCTTGGCACCATACTGCTACTGTCCTGGCACCGTACTGCTACCATACTTCTACTGTCCTGGAGCCGTACTGCTACCATACTGCTACTGTCCTGGTACCGACTGCTACCATACTGCTACTGTCCTGGCACCGTACTGCTACTATACAGCTACTGTCCTGGTACCGTACTGCTACCATATTGCTACTGTCCTGGCACCATACTGCTACTATACTGCTACTGTCCTGGTACCGTACTGCTACCATACTGCTACGGTCCTGGTACCATACTTCTACCATACTGCTACTGTCCTGGCACCGTACTGCTACTATACTGCTACTGTCTTGGCACCGTACTGCTACTATAGTGCTATTGTCCTGGTACCGTACTGCAACCATACTACTACTGTCCTGGTACCGTACTGCTACCATACTGCTACTGTCTTGGCACCGTACTGCTACTATACTGCTACTGTCTTGGCACCGTACTGCTACTATACTGCTACTGTCCTGGTACCGTACTGCTACCATACTGCTACTGTCCTGGTACCGACTGCTACCATACTGCTACTGTCCTGGCACCGTACTGCTACCATACTGCTACTGTCCTGGTACCGACTGCTACCATACTGCTACTGTCCTGGCACCGTACTGCTACCATACTGCTACTGTCCTGGTACCGACTGCTACCATACTGCTACTGTCCTGGCACCGTACTGCTACCATACTGCTACTGTCCTGGTACCGACTGCTACCATACTGCTACTGTCCTGGCACCGTACTGCTACCATACTGCTACTGTCCTGGTACCGACTGCTACCATACTGCTACTGTCCTGGCACCGTACTGCTACCATACTGCTACTGTCCTGGTACCGACTGCTACCATACTGCTACTGTCCTGGCACCGTACTGCTACCATACTGCTACTGTCCTGGTACCGACTGCTACCATACTGCTACTGTCCTGGCACCGTACTGCTACCATACTGCTACTGTCCTGGTACCGACTGCTACCATACTGCTACTGTCCTGGCACCGTACTGCTACCATACTGCTACTGTCCTGGTACCGACTGCTACCATACTGCTACTGTCCTGGCACCGTACTGCTACCATACTGCTACTGTCCTGGTACCGACTGCTACCATACTGCTACTGTCCTGGCACCGTACTGCTACCATACTGCTACTGTCCTGGTACCGACTGCTACCATACTGCTACTGTCCTGGCACCGTACTGCTACCATACTGCTACTGTCCTGGTACCGTACTGCTAGCATACTGCTGCTGTCCTGGCACCGTACTGCTACCATACTGCTACTGTCCTGGTACCGACTGCTACCATACTGCTACTGTCCTGGCACCGTACCGCTACTATACTGCTACTGTCCTGGTACCGACTGCTACCATACTGTTACTGTCCTGGCACCGTACTGCTACTATACTGCTAATGTCCTGGTACCGTACTGCTACCATACTGCTGCTGTCCTGGCACCGTACTGCTACCATACTGCTACTGTCCTGGCACCGTACTGCTACCATACTTCTACTGTCCTGGCACCGTACTGCTACTATACTTCTACTGTCCTGGCACTGTACTGCTACTATACTGCTACTTTCATGGTACCGACTGCTACCATACTGCTACTGTCCTGGCACCGTACTGCTACCATACTGCTACTGTCTTGGTACCGACTGCTACCATACTGATACTGTCTTGGTACCGACTGCTACCATACTGATACTGTCCTGGCACCGTACTGCTACTATACTGCTACTGTCCTGGCACCGTACTGCTATCATACTGCTAGTGTCCTGGCACCATACTGCTACTGTCCTGGTACCGTACTGCTACCATACTGCTACTGTCCTGGCACCGTACTGCTACTATACTGCTACTGTCCTGGTACCGTACTGCTACCATACTGCTACTATCCTGGTACCGTACTGCTACTATACTGCTAATGTCCTGGCACTATACTGCTACTATTCTGGTACCATACTGCTACTATACTGCTACCATACTGCTACTGTCCTGGCACCGTACTGCTACTATACTGCTACTGTCTTGGCACCTTACTGCTAAGGTCCTGGCACCATACTGCTACTATCCTGGTACCGTACTGCTACTATACTGCTACTGTCCTGGTATCGTACTGCTACCATACTGCTACTGTCCTGGCACCGTACTGCTACTATACTGCTACTGTCCTGGTACCGTACTGCTACTATACTGCTACTGTCTTGGCACCGTACTGCTACCATACTGCTACTGTCCTGGCACCATACTGCTACTGTTCTGGCACCATACTGCTACTATCCTGGTACCGTACTGCTACTATACTGCTACTGTCTTGGCACCATACTGCTACTATCCTGGTACCGTACTGCTACTATACTGCTACCATACTGCTACTGTCCTGGCACCATACTGCTACTGTACTGGCACCATACTGCTACTATACTGCTACTGTCCTGGCACCGTACTGCTACCATACTGCTACTATCCTGGTACCGTACTGCTACTATACTGCTACTGTCCTGGTACCGTACTCCTACCATACTGCTACTGTCCTGGCACCATACTGCTACTGTCCTTGCACCGTACTGCTACCATACTGCTACTATCCTGGTACCATACTGCTACTGTCCTGACACCATACTGCTACTGTCCTGGCACCGTACTGCTACCATACTGCTACTATCCTGGTACCGTACTGCTACTATACTGCTACTGTCCTGGCACCGTACTGCTACCATACTGCTACTGCCCTGGCACCATACTGCTACTGTCCTGGCACCGTACTGCTACTATACTGCTACTGTCCTGGCACTGTACTGCTACCATACTGCTACTGTCCTGGTACCGTACTGCTACTATACTGCTACTGTCCGGGCACCGTACTGCTACCATACTGCTACTGTCCTGGTACCGTACTGCTACCATACTGCTACTGTCCTGGCACCGTACTGCTACCATACTGCTACTGTCCTGGTACCGTACTGCTACCATACTGCTACTGTCCTGGCACCGTACTGCTACCATACTGCTACTGTCCTGGTACCGTACTGCTACCATACTGCTACTGTCCTGGCACCGTACTGCTACCATACTGCTACTGTCCTGGTACCGTACTGCTACCATACTGCTACTGTCCTGGCACCGTACTGCTACCATACTGCTACTGTCCTGGTACCGTACTGCTACCATACTGCTACTGTCCTGGCACCGTACTGCTACCATACTGCTACTGTCCTGGTACCGTACTGCTACCATACTGCTACTGTCCTGGCACCGTACTGCTACCATACTGCTACTGTCCTGGTACCGTACTGCTACCATACTGCTACTGTCCTGGCACCGTACTGCTACCATACTGCTACTGTCCTGGTACCGTACTGCTACCATACTGCTACTGTCCTGGCACCGTACTGCTACCATACTGCTACTGTCCTGGTACCGTACTGCTACCATACTGCTACTGTCCTGGCACCGTACTGCTACCATACTGCTACTGTCCTGGTACCGTACTGCTACCATACTGCTACTGTCCTGGCACCGTACTGCTACCATACTGCTACTGTCCTGGTACCGTACTGCTACCATACTGCTACTGTCCTGGCACCGTACTGCTACCATACTGCTACTGTCCTGGTACCGTACTGCTACCATACTGCTACTGTCCTGGCACCGTACTGCTACCATACTGCTACTGTCCTGGTACCGTACTGCTACCATACTGCTACTGTCCTGGCACCGTACTGCTACCATACTGCTACTGTCCTGGTACCGTACTGCTACCATACTGCTACTGTCCTGGCACCGTACTGCTACCATACTGCTACTGTCCTGGTACCGTACTGCTACCATACTGCTACTGTCCTGGCACCGTACTGCTACCATACTGCTACTGTCCTGGTACCGTACTGCTACCATACTGCTACTGTCCTGGCACCGTACTGCCACCATACTGCTACTGTCCTGGTACCGTACTGCTACCATACTGCTACTGTCCTGGCACGGTACTGCTACCATACTGCTACTGTCCTGGCACCGTACTGCTACTATACTGCTACTGTCCTGGCACGGTACTGCTACCATACTGCTACCATACTGCTACTGTCCTGGCACGGTACTGCTACCATACTGCTACTGTCCTGGCACCGTACTGCTACCATACTGCTACTGTCCTGGTACCGTACTGCTACCATACTGCTACTGTCCTGGCACTGTACTTATACGATACTATGCCGGTGTGCGAGAAGCTTTAGTCCGCGCGCCCATCGATAAGATTTCCACAAACCTATAGGCTATACTGAGATTTTTTCTACAGATAACCCATGAAAATAGTTGTTCAACACCACTTCTCGATATATAATATTTTAGCTAGCTATAAATTTGTTTAGATGATGTGATGGTTTGTGAAGGAAAACTGTAGCATAATGTCACTCACGCTTATTATTATGTGCTAATCTTAACTATCACAAATGATTCGTCACATTATCTATAACGACCATGAAGTTTTTGTTTGGTCTTAGAGCCAAACCTTACTACCCGTTTGATCTATACACTTAAATAGCTACTAATTACGCTAGTGGGCTAGAGATGAGAAAGACTAGGTTTAAGAGGAAGTGTGCCCGTATCTGCGTGGAAAGATAGTGGAATGCCACTAAGGAAAAACCATACTAGGACACCCGATTAAGATTCAAAACCAAATATACCTTTCATAAGCAGTAAAAAAACTCCCAAACTAATAGAATAAAACACTTCCCATTTATTAGAAAATTAGAATACTTACATACATGTACAGGGCAACATTAAATATTTAGAAGAGTCTGAGCATGTATAGTTTCAAAACAAGGATCAATGGTTTAGGCT
>CABEEJ010000506.1:188690-203387 GCA_901482245.1 Timema douglasi
CTGGGTGTAGCAAAAATTAAAGTATTTCAATAATAGAGGAACAAATACCAAATAAATAAGCTAGTCAAAAGGAATGGAAATTTTTAATTTTATAGTCGGATCTAAGAAATAGGGGGCTAAAAATTACACAAACTATTATAAAAACTAACCTTTTTTGTTGTTGTAGTAGAAAATTAAAATCGTGCAGGTAACTGCAGGTATTATTATTATTATTATTATTATTATTATTATTAGCACCACGTCTTACTACCCGTTCAGGTTATACGCACTTACGCTAATGTGTATTGGTAGGGTGATAATGAGATGAAATGGAGGATATACAGTTTAACGTGGTATCCGAACCACGGTGGAGGCCTGGCATTCACCACATTCACAAGATGTCTTGTCAGAGGTGAAGGAAGAGTTTGGTAATCAGATAAATCTGTGCCTGGACCGAGGATTGAACCCCGGCCGCCAGCACAGAAGTCTGACACCTTACCCCTAGACCGCCAGGTCACATTGCATGTAGCAATCTGTATCTTTAACAAATTATTATTTCATTTGTGCTCTTTGATAAACGGCTCTTTTTTCCAATATGTGTATGTAACAATGTATATAATTTTATTTACTCATATCTTATGCGTGTTGAGCTCTACTGCTGAGGACAGGGAGATCGAGGTTCGAATCTCGGTCGGGTGAACTGGGGGTGGTTTTTACTAAATGGTTTTCCACTCTCCTTCCACGCAAATGCGGGTTCACTTCCTCTAATTCAACCTTCCCAATTCCTAATACATTAGAGTAATTAGTACTTAAAGCGTATAACCCGAACGGGTAGTAAGACGCGGTGCTAAATATTACATATCTTATGATCGCGCTCAGACAAATATTACGTTTTCTTTGTATTGCTTTCGTTTGTGCCCTCAGTTTATGGGCTAATTAATGTTTCCTTTTAAAAAAATTAACCGTAGATATATTTGGTAAAGGATGGTCATGGTTATCTTGATATTGTAAAATAGTAAATTAGGTAAAGGTTGTAGCCGAATATAAAATATTCTTATTTGATATACTATTTCAAAAAACTAAAATTAATGTGGCGGATTCAAAATAGCGGATTGTATTTTGCCAAAAATGTTGAAATGTTGAGAATTAATTATTATTAAATAAATTGTAAACTTTTTATGTAACTTTAATTTGTTTTAAACTTTAGCAACAATTTTTTATGTGTCATTCTTTTATTTAGAGCACTAACAGGCAATAGTTTAAAAGATTGTGTATATGGAAATCATAACTTAATCTTCAAAATAAATGTCGGCTTTTAAAGCACGTCCAGATTATATCTCTATTTTGACTACTTACAAGTTTTGTAACACACTTTAAAAGTCAATGAAGGATTAATGTTTAATCATAGTTTAATATTTGGTTGCTATTCCCTGTGTTTAATTTTGTATACTAAAAATAACAAAGCTACTTTATAGATTCTCCGTGCGAATAACGGGTACACCAGCCAGTATTTATATAAATTTGATCCTAATAAAAATGTGTTAAAACTGTCCCTTTTTTTCCTTTGAGCACTAGTACCTGTTCGGACTATTCACATCTAATTAATCGCTCTCTATATTAAATTTGGAACCAAAATGTGCAAAATGCCTCACTGGTAGAGGTATTTTGTTTTATTGGATAATTACACAACTTGTTATAAATAGTTTTGAATAATTAATTAATTGTGTTGTGTATATTACATATTATGTTTTCAGGGGGTATTAGTGTTGTGAATCGTTTCGTTATGTGTATTTGTTTATTCTAGTAAATTTGAAGAAGTATTATTAATTTCTTGTTGATAAGATTAATTACAGTTCACTAATGAGTCTAGGGCTCCCGTAAACTAGAGTGTGCGTAGCAATCGTTGATACAGACAAAGCAATAACACTCATTTTATTTATTTTTTAATGTTATTAGAGGTGTGCGAAGTGCGCTTTTTCAATTTGAAGTGAAGTCGAAGAGAATAATATGAGATATTCCCGAAGCCAAATTGAAGTTCGAATGTTTAAACAAATCTTTGATGTTTGATAAAAAATATTAGACTTTGCATATCGTTCTATGTAACGTTACGTTATTTAACTTAGGTATTAAATATAATAAAAAAAATGCTATATTACAAACATAATATATTTTGTCTTAAAATGAAAAATTATGTTACCACAAAATGTAATATTATTAGATCAGATATTTTTTTACACTAATACTAATTTGAGATGGTAATAAACAGCAGGAATTAATTTTTTTTAAAAAAAACATAAATGTATGCGTGTTTTAACTTTGATTTTTTTTTTTTGTGAATCTTCATGATTATCGAAACTGAAATTTTACTCTCAAATCGAAGTTGAAGAGAATGAATATTTGAAGTGAAGATGAAGTTTTCGAAGCTTCGCACACCCCTAAATGTTATATTCGCAATTTCACAAGGAAGCTATCAACACAATATGTAATCTTTTTTTAAGATCCCTATTAGAAACTGAAAGACACAGCAAAAAAATGGGGAACAGTTTCATTACCCACATTTTACAAAATAATAACTTTTATATCTCAACTTCCATAAAGACCCAGAAAAAACTTATTTTTTAAAGTTAAAGTTTTTACCTCAGAATCCGAATTTAGTGGATTGAAATCCAGCCGGGATTGAAGGATTTTTCTCGAGCGATAAAAATCCGTAGCACAACCTTCCTTTGGATGGAAAGTAAATCCGTCGGGCCCATGTCGATTGTGACATGTAAAAGAACACTGAACGCTATGTGATGATATAGCTTTCTCAGCTAAATTGGTAGGCTCTTTCACTTTCGTTCATAGAAATTCTCGTGTGCTGATATAATCAGTTGGTTTTGAGAGTTCTCGTTAAATAATAATAATAATAATTATTATTATTATTATTATTAATATTATTATTATTATTATTATTATTATTATTGGCACCACGTCTTACTACCCGTTCGGGTTATGCGCACTTACGCTAATGTGCAATGGTAGGGTGATTGTGAGATGAAATTGAAGACCTACAGATTAGCGTTGAATCCGAACCACGGTGGAGGCATGGAATTCCATACATTCACAAGTTGTGATTAATACACTTCTTTTCAGAGGTGAATGAAGGGTTTGGCAATCATATAAATCTGTGCCAGGACCGAGGATTAAACCCCGGACCCTCAGCACAGAAGTCCGACACCTTACCCCTTAACCGCTAGGTCACCAAGCTCACGTTAAATACCTCAAATAAATAAAAAATGAATTAATTTAAATACATCAGATACGTCAACCCGTAATCTCAAATACATCCTGAAGGTATCATGATTGTCTAGCAGATGGCAGCACTTGTTCAATCTGAGGAAAATTTGGACTCTCCCTTTTCTCTTGTTCCTTTCATATGGTATGAAATCCTGTTTGGAAAGGGCTACTAATGGAGGTAAATTAATATCATCACTTTGCTGATTGGCCGTAAGGGTTGTAATGGTAAGAGTAAAAGGGAAAAACGTTTTTTTTTTAGTACGTCTAACATCGTCGTTATTATCGACTCAATACAAGTGACCGTATTGGGGAGGGTAGCTTAGAGGAAGTTTATCCGCATTTCCGAGGAAAGGTGATTTGAGCCATGACCTCTCCGTCACCAGAAATTCAGTGTATTATGAGCCTGGTTTCTGAAACCATGTGGAACTTATTGAAACCTCCTTAATCACGCAACAGGGAATACTCAATTAGATAGTTTCAATATCTGACCTGCAGATGATGCCGTCGTAGCATCGAAATATGTCACGTGTCTCAAGTTAGCCCGACACATTGCCGATTTTTTGGTATAATCGTTTGTGCTCTATTTGTGCTCATATGTGCCCGAACATGAACATTTGTGCTGTGAAACTGGCCAATTTAGAAAATATTTAATGTGGCGGGCCAACTTGAACTCAAGCTAGCCCGCCACATATTGAAAAAACACAACACAGCAAAATTTATTTAAGTCAACCCATTGTGCTCCGTTTGTGCTCATATGTGCCCGAAAATGAACATTTATGCTTTAAAATTAGAAAATCTAGAGAATATTTAATGTGGTGGGCTAGCTCAAGCATTCCCTATACAGTAACCTGTAAGTAAACTTGAGTTCAAGCTGGCCCGCCATATTTTTCAAATGCTATTGTTTCAAATGTTAATTTTGTGATTTCGTATGTCACTATTTTATAAACACGATTATAATATAACTTAAATGATGTGATGCACATTGTTATAGAAACATATGATATTATTGAGCATCATGCTTTCCTAAAGAGAATAATGTTCCTCAAGTTATGTTTCCAAAATTTGTTTATTTAAATGTTTAATTCTATTCTAGTTTGGCGTTGGTTTATAAAGATTTCCACCATTTCAAAAAGGTTTTTTCATTAGTCTAGGAAATTATTAGGGCACCCCACTCACCTCCTTTCTCTACCCCCTCCCAATGAAAACCATAACCCGATTATTTCGGGTGGCCCCCTTACCACGGTGATGAATTTAAATTTTCTCCCATGCCAAAAAGTAAATTTTCTAATTTTTTTGGAAATATATCAGCTTACCCCCCGCCCCCTTTCCCTCTTCATTTCCCACATTCCCAATTTGAAATTTTAAGTATTATTTGGTTATCTTATATACTCTATTTACTTTTCTACCAAATTTTAACTTAACCACATTGATAATAATGTTCTAGATTAGTTGTCAAAATTTCATAATGTTCGGACGTAATTAGGATATATGGGAAGATCTATTAACATACATGCAAAATTTCAATTTTCTACCGTCCCCAAAAATTGTTTTTATATGTGCCTTAGGAATTTTCAGGGAACCTGCCCTCCCAATTTTCCACTCCATTTTGAAATTCTTATAATTCTTATAATTTTGGAAACTCTACTTCCTTTATTGTATGTCTACCTCATTCTCTAACTCCCTCTTATGAATCCCAAACTATAAGATTTATTCGGTTATCTAAAGTTGTACTTCTACCTGCCTCTCAAATTTAAATTTTCTACCATACCTAAAAGTGTTGTACGACCCTTACTCCTTTATTTCCTGGAGTCCAATTATAAATGTTAAAATTTACATACTTCCATACTTATTTGTAGTGGTATCTTTACAGGCCTGCTAAATATCAATTTTCTACCATATTTAGAAGTAGTTGCTTCTAATAGTTTTGTAAATCTAGAACCCCTTCAATCCCAATTATCCTATTCATTTTGAGAAGTTTCAAATTCTAAGACTAATTTGGTTATTTGGAATGTTCTCTCTAACTTATCTCAAAAGTTTTGTTCTGGCTATAGATCCCCACATCTCATTTTCTCAGAATTCCGTTTTAAAATCTAAAACTACGATTTTTTTAAATTTGTGGTGATCCTTGTAACTACTTTGTGAATTTCAGTTTTCTAACACATACTGAAGTAGTTAAGTGTATTAGTTTTGGAAATGTTGATCCCGCCCCCCTTCCTCCTCCATATACCAATCCTCGCTATTTAAACCCCCAATTCTAAATATCATATTTTAATATTTATTTGACTATTTTGAGGTTCAAATTCATTAATCCATCACACCTAAAAGTTTAAAAAAAATCGTATACCCCTTTTCCTTAATTTCCTGAGGTCCCAATTAAAAATTTGAAATTTTCAGACGCTTATAGATATTCTACCATACCGGAAATTAGTTGTGTCTATTATTTTTGGAAAAAGTAAGCTCCTAACCCCATTTTTTTTATCTACAACTAAGAATTTTAAAATTTTAGGACATATTTGGCTATCGGTTATCTAGGGTTGTCCTTTTACCCAACTGTCATATTTAAAATTGTTTACAACAACTCAAAGCTGTTTCCCGTTTATAGCCTCCCTTCTTTACTACCTGGTATCCAACGTAAAAGTTTAAGAGATTCAGAATTTTATAATTTTATGGAGTAGTTTTTTTGTTTGTTTTTTAGCTTTCTGGCACGTTTCAATTTTCTACCACAATGATAAATAGTAATTTATTTTAGTTGAACCCCCACCTTCTTTTCTCACAACTGACCTTGAGACCCAATATGTGATTTCTGTACATAAAAATGGCATATTCTTATTCTGTGGCCCTAAGAACCCCCATATATTAAATTTCATTGAGTTTGGAAGACATTAGATTTCCCACCCCTTTCTGCCACCTTGGGGAATTAATTTGAAAAACCCTCGAAAAGCGTTCACCAGATTTTAGAAAGAAACCTTCATTTTCAATTTCAAAGCTCAGTGTCCACTGGTTTAAAAGATACATCAGTGAATTTTTAAAATTTTCAAACCCTCTTTTTAATTTCTTAGAGGCCAAATTTCAGAAAATACCATCATAACTATTGCCTAGGGCCCAAAAGGAATATTCCTCCAAAATTTAAAGTTTCCATATCTAGAGATCGGGGAAAAGGGCGTTGAGCGTTTTAAGTACGAGTATATAGATATATTTGCATGCGAGCTGAAACATAGATTTGATAAATTGGGCTCAATTTATTTACGCCTATCGTTAAGAATGCACATAAATGGGATACTCAAAATAGAATGTTGTTATGTTTAGTTTTCAAAATGTGGCCGGCTAGCTTGAGCTCTAGTGGGATCGCCTTGATTAAATATTATATAAAAGGCCTAGGTTCATAGCACTAACGTTCATGTTCAGGCAAATATGAGCACAAATGAAGAACAAACTAATGGCGAGAACAGAATTTGTTTATGTTTTGTTGTTCAATATGTGGCGGGCTAGCTAGAGCTCTAGTAGGATCACCTTCATTAAATATTATATAAAAGGCCTAGGTTCACAGCACTAACGTTCATGTTCAGGCAAATATGAGCACAAAATGAAGAACAATCTAATGGCGAGAACAGAATTTGTTTATGTTTTGTTTTTCAATATGTGGCGGGCTAGCTAGAGCTCTAGTAGGATCACCTTAATTAAATATTATATAAAAGGCCTAGGTTCACAGCACTAACGTTCATGTTCAGGCACATATGAGCACAAACGAATGGTGAAAACAGAATTTTGTTAAAATAATATTTAAAAATGTGGCGGGCCAGCTTGAACTCAATTTTTCTACGGGTTATGATATAGGGAATGCTCAAGCTAGCCCGCCACATTAAATAGGCGGGCCAGCTTGAACTCAATTTTTCTACGGGTTATGATATAGGGAATGCTCAAGCTAGCCCGCCACATTAAATATTCTCTAGATTTTCTAATTTTAAAGCACAAATGTTCATTTTCGGGCACATATGAGCACAAACGGAGAACAATGGATTGACTTAAATAAATTTTGTTGTGTTGTGTTTTTCAATATGTGGGGGGCTAGCTTGAGCTCAAGTTGGCCCGCCACATTAAATATTTTCTAAATTGGCCAGTTTCACAGCACAAATGTTCATGTTCGGGCACATATGAGCACAAATAGAGCACAAATTATTAGACAAAAAAAATCAGCAATGTGGCGGGCCAACTTGAGTCACGTAAACATGTATAAATAACGTTGCAGCATTTGAAGTATTAACCAAGAAACAGGGAAATACAGATAAGAAATAAATTATTATTATTATTATTATTATTTTCAAATTTAATAACTTGTTCTGTCAATTCTTCTCAAAATAATATAGAAATACGAAATATGCGTGATCACATCATTCTTTGTTTTTAAATAACATAGTTCTAAGTAGATCTTTGGCTAAAATGTCTACAATTTTAAAATACACTGAATTTGTAGATGTTTGTTATAATTTCAAGACATTCATAACTATAAAGTATCATAACTTGTAATTAATATTACCTATTTCTTTCAAATATAAATCAAATATTTACATATATATTATATTATATTACACATTTATGTCTTTAATGTTAAATTAATACAATTTGCACAACTTACTTTCACTAAAAAATTAATTGTATTTATACATATGTAAACTGCTTCCTGTGCATAGTAGTGTTTGTGTTACCGATAACAATATCAACGAATTTGTTTAGTCTTGTTTGCTGATAACGGGGAGGTTGGGGTTCAAATCCTGGCTGAATATACTAGTAAAAAATTGTATACATGTTTTACACTTCCACTTAGCCCAAACTAAAGTACAATTACTCTGGAATGTATATTACTCGTCCCTAGTTTATCAGTTTATGTTCTGTTTGTTTTTAGCACCATGCCCTTTTTTTTATCCCCGCGTCTTACTACCCGTACGAGTTATACACTCACGTCTTATTACCCGTTTAAGTTGGCACTTTGGCTGCCAAATCCCAAATGAAAAAACGCCAGTCGTTGCCCGTGGGGATAATTATTTTTAAGTTCATGCTTAAGCACATGGGTGTGTATTTAAAATATTCAGTAAACCATTTCTTGTAGGCATCCTCCTCAAGCCATTTCTTATTTAAAACACAGTTCCTTGGTCTATTTTTCATGAACGCAGAAGTTTTGGTTTAATCATCTACAAATTAGTCTTCATAAAGTTCATCTTCCCTCATTTTGAAAGCAAATTAACGCAAAGATATCTCAAAGAAAGAAAATATAATTATTGTTAGAACAACTTTTCTACTGCACTAGATTCACATATGTTCATACATCACGCTTTACATGTTTGCAAAGTAAATTCCCCGCAGCAAGAAAAATAATTCCTTCTTCTCAAGAAATTTACCTTCATCGTAAAAAAAATACCAGCTATCTGCTGTAATTTATGTTTTACTGACCGGCTACAAGTCCTATGAAGAAAACAGAGTAAACACCTGCCGAGCTTGTCAAACGCCGGCCATTTGGCAACCCTGGTCGCCACGAAGGACGTTTGGTGCAGTTGTGAACACACCTTTTAATCCTGGCTCGTGTGTTTGTTTACTTCTGACTGGCATATCTATAGTCAGTGACTGCTCAATCATCCGATATTTATGTCCGGTTAGGTTAGATTAGGTTTGAAAAGCTGAAAAAGAACCTTTTTGAAATACATCTTAAAGTTTAAGAGAATATATATTTATTATTTCTGTATCAATCAATGTTTTATGAAAAGAAATAAAATTATAATATATATCAAAGAGAGTATTATTAAAAACTAAACAAATAGGAAATATATACATGACACACACTGAGAAAGAGAATTAATAATTGTCAATCTGTAAACTCAAAAATTTTGTGTTTACTAATTAATTCAATTCAAACCATTTTGCAAAAAATTCACCACACTAGTTTTCCTTATTTAAAAAAATATATATACATTATAATCAGTTCTAAGAATATTGAAATATTAAGACGTATACATATACATATATATATATATATATATATAACTCTATTTCACCATTGTTCAAGAGGCCTGGTAATTTTTAATGTAAAACGTCTTAATTTTAATATTTTTTTTATTGGTACTAAGTCTCTTATGATGAAGTTTATTCTTACCATTATTCCTTATGATATACTAGGTACTCTCTTTGATAACCGTTATAATTTAATATAATTTCGTAAAATATTAATTAATTCAGAAATTAAAGGGAATCACCTGATGTTTATTCCAGGTCATATTATGTTATACTAGGTCTACAAATATGAAAGGATATCGCCGTATGGCTAGATTTTATTAGGTTATGATCGGCTACATCTGCAAAAATTGAAGTAATTCGCTTGATGGCTAGCCTAGGATAATTTAATTTAAGCTATATTATGTGAAATTAGGTCCACATGAATGAATAGAATAGTTCTGTTTATTCTTAGTCCATACATCCTATCTCAGTTGATCCCAAAGGCCTACCATTTACTTACAAATGCTGCGCCACAAGTCATTTAGAGATAGGCGCAAACGGGTCGCTTTTCGGAGGTAATGGGCCAAAGGTCATACGGTCTCGTTTTGTACGCATATGTATTAATTACCCTAACATATGAATGAGAAATATAGGATTTTATATGAAGTGTACCCGCATTTGCGTGGAAAAATATTGGAAAAACCTTCAGGGTAAACCCCACCTTAGTATAACTTACCTAACTGGGATTCAAACACCAATCTCCCGGCATCCGCTGTCCAATTTGTTGCAAGAGTGACACCTTAGACCAGGGATAGGAAGCTAGTGGCTTTTAGTTTATGTATGGCTTGTAAGATTTGGGAAACAATATAATTTAAATTGTTGCAGAAATATTCCACCAAAGAACATCAATAAAATAATCATACTGTTAAAGAAACATTGAGAAAATAGGAACCACACCGTACATCAATAATCATAAAAATCAATGTCTGTTTTCAAAGACCTCCATAAAAAATATATACTTTTGCTTATGGCTCAGAACCTATTGGTTTTGTAAGAATATACTCGCTTTGCTCGTTGGGTGCTACGCCCTTAAATCCCCAGTGAGTTTTCCTTGCAAATGGATGTAAACTAATGTAATTCCAAAGCCGTTTTTGATAGGTCTTACCGTTTAGCACCAAGAGAACTCCAAAGATAGGTCTGCACCGACTTTAAAGTTCCTCCGCCATTTTGCATTTTTTTTCGGGGGTTAATAGTTGATTTTTTTTTAACTTTTTTGAATTTTCCCGTTGGTTACAGGCTAAAAGCTATAAGTTTTCTAAATTTCAACTTTCTATCTCATCTGGAAGTGTCAGTGAGTGAGTCAACCATGTGGTTTTATAGTAGTATAATTTCAAGTCGATTTTCTTATTTTTAGTACAACTTCAATAATAAGTTATTTTGGTTTTGAAATAGTTGCGGAGTTGTGATCAAAATTGGAAATATCTGCCCACGTAAAGTACCATCGAAGTCATTTTCATAGATAAGAAGAGTGCCATTTTGTTTGTAACCTTAAACAGTACCTGTACATAAAATGTAATTAAAGACGCTAGAAAATAAATTGTTTCTCTTTTTTGCCCTCCAATAAATTATTCTTGATCTTAGGGTTGAATATCTAATTCAAAAAACTCTTCGGGGAAACCCTATGACAACCCTAATTACACACACATGTGGCATTGCGAAAACCACTTTTACGGTTTCAGGGGGTGATGTAACGTCGACATTTAACAAAATCTCGAATTAAATTTTTATTGACGAGAGATCGAGAGAAAGTAAAAGAAAAAAAAAATCACCAAACTAAAATAATGATGCTACACGTGTTGTTTAGATAAATAATTTGATTAATTTGATAAATTTAGTAAACGTACATTGTCTAAAGATGAAAAAACATTCCTGAATTTCTAAAACAGGAAATCCTCCCACTAACTCTTAGAGAATAAAGTGAAAATCCTCCTCTAAGTGGTTTGTTATGATTTTGGTTGTCTTCTAAAAGCTAATGCACGATAATGCAGGCCAGTATGGCAACAAGTGGTTCTTGCTTGTTATCGATAAAAAAAACAACCATCAACAAGTAGAGTTTGGTGGGTGGAAGGGGGAGTTGGCTGAGGAAGGGGCGTGTTAACATGATAAAGTGTAGCGACAAACTTATAGCGAGTGCTGTCCACTTCAAAACTGATATCACTTTCCATTGAATTGAAGCGCAAAGACTTTCTAAACTTGAGAGGGATACTGGGCTAAAACACAATCTAACTTTGGTAAATAAATATTTTTATCGCTTGCAAGTATCAAGTGCGGTTGATTTTTACTTTTTTGTGCACCACATATTACTTAGGACTCGGCTACGTGTTGGTTGCACCCGTGTGTGTTTGTGCTCACTTAATATTAAAATCTTTTTATAATATTTACTTACTAAAAGATTTAATTTTTGTTTTATATTTCCCGCGGTTTTACTAATATATTCTTCTATGCTGGTGGCCGGGATTCAATCCTCAGTCCCGGCACAGATTTATCTGATTACCAAACCCTTCCTTCACCTCTGACAAGACATCTTGTGAATGTGCGGAGTGCCAGGCCTCCACCGTGGTTCGGATTCCACGTTAAACTGTAGGTCATTCATTTCATCTCACAATCACCCTACCATTACACATTAGCGTAAGTGTGTGTAACCCGAACGGGTAGTAAGACGTGGTTCTAGTAATAATAATAATAATAATAATAATAATATATTTCGTATGAATCATATTTTTTTCAGAATGATAAATGTTTTTGTCTGGCACGGTAAAAAAATGTGTCATCGGCAGAATAGAGATATCAGATCGATGACTAACTTAACCTAACCTAACCTAGACTAATTTAGTCTACCAACATTCCTTCACACTAGTAGTTCTGAAACAAAACCGATCAAAACATAAACACCATGTACTGTACGTCCTCTTACTGACTTCCAGTTGCTAGTATCAAGGCTTTGACTCGCTGAAGTGCGCGAACACTTACGGTTTATTTTAGGTGGGAGCAAACACCCACGTTTTTGAAAGGGCGTTATCAACACGGGCGCAAACAACTCGCTCCTCAGGACACCTAGAGCCTCGGCGGTAGCATTTTTGGAGGTCCTCCCTTAAAATAAAATAACAAATTTAATTCCTGTGATTAGTTAATCTTTACTTTACTAACACAATACGTACTACACTATGACCCTATATTATCTAACTATAAGTTATACTAGACTCTAACCAACATAGGTAAGCTTGCTACCTTCCAAAATAAACAAAGGATGCATGAAAAAAAAAATCTTCCATTACTTAGCAACATTACTTTTAGCTTTGCACTAGTCACCGATTCTAAAAAAACTATTTAGCACTTAGTTTTACTATCCGTTCGGGTTATACGCTTACGTACTAATTACACTAATGGGTTAGGAATTGGGAAGGTTGAATTTAGAAGACGTGAACCAGCATATGAGTGTGGGGAACAGTAGAAAACCATTTAATAAAAACAGCCCCCAGTTCACCTAACCGAGATTCTAACCTCAATCTCCACGTCCTTGGAAATCTAGATCAACGCGAAACTAGCACGCTAGCTAATTACGCCACCGAGGCGGGTCCCTGACTCTAAAAGAACCGGGTTCAGAAACATGCGGGTTCGGGATAAATCGCCCCATTTACCCCCCTCTCTGGATAGCTATGGTCTTGATGGCCATCCGGACGACACGCGAATTTACATTAAGAGGGTAGTCATGATGAATCACTCATTATTTAGAGTAAATGTAGACTACGCAGATTTTCACGAAACCATTTAGTAAATACCACCTCATTATATCCAGTAGAGATTTGATCCCTGACTTCCTTACCACCAGAAAATCAGAATTGATTAAATTGATGCCCTTATAAGCGTGCCAACAAATGTTACAGTTTATTATAATTATGATTGATTTGAAAGATTTTTAACATTCATCTCTTTAACATGTTCGCTAAAGTGACCTACTACTGAGCTTATGATCTTTGATTTGGCTACCAGCACTGAAAAACAATATTTAATTAGTGAATTTAGGGTTTCCCTTTCCTCAGTGAAAAATTAACGGACGAGGGACTGGGTGTTGAATATATTTTAGATATTTGTTTCATGAGTGCATTTTAAAGCCTGATTCATTGGCACACGTAGAAATATACTTGGGGGAGGAGTGGTAAGTAATCAAGGCTATAACCAGTGTTAAATTATGGAGAAGAGGGTGTTTGAAGGAGTGGTTAGCAAGATAAAGTTATTTTTAAGAGAGGTTTGCTTTCCAACGTAAAGGGGAGTCAGATAGCCCTCTCAGGTAAAAAGTAAAATGTTTGGATGCACCTAGAAGATATTTGGAGGGATCATTCTTTAGAATAATTCTTAAATTTAGATGTATCTAAAAGCTACCTACTTGGAGTACTCTTAGCCTGGCAAATTTTTTTAAATTAGATACCTTTAGAAGTAATATGGAGTATTCTTGGCTTGACAAATTTTTAAAATTAGTTGCCTATTATATATATTTTTAAATGTGAATTAAATTTATTCAACACAACTTCAGTGCTCTATTTTTATAGTTTAACTTGATATATTTTAAGTTTTTATTAAAATGATTTGGGACTTGGGGTAGAGGGCTAACTGCCTCATTCCCCCCCGCCCCCTTTTGAGTGTGCCACTAACTGATTATTAACTAATTAACTTAATAATAGGTATGAGGAGAGTATATTAGAAGAAACGCACCCGTATTAGCGTGGAGATGGGATGGTAAAACTACAGTAGAAAATAACATGTGTAAAACATCCCCAACGCAACCGGCGGATATTCGCACCTCTCTCTTATGACTGGAAATCAAGTATAGTGTTGACAGCGTGACCACCAGTATGAGATAGAGTTAGGTTAGTTTGTAAGTTGTATGTTGATATAATAAGTTAGTTCATAAGGGGCACGCTACTTACCTGAATAACAACCTAGCCTTTTAAGTTATGATGAAGCTGTAACGATGTTCCAAACAAAGAATATGCAACACACTACAACCTAGTAATATGGAGGTTGTCTAACTCACCAAGGCTCACCAACTCTCACCAACTTTCGCCAAGTCCGACCGATGCCTCTCCCCGTCAAATGGGACGCACGTACTCGCTGCGACGCATCCACTCTCCTGGCTTGGGCAACTACGACTGACCGAGGCGCGAGCCAAATCAGAACCTCAAACTCCAAAAGAAAATACTGTTGCCAACTTGACTTGGCAAACATCCGCCCCTGGAATGTTCCAGCTTAGCCTGGCAATTACTGGTACCTCCGCATTCGCACCAGAGCGCTGTTCTCTACCCTTCCTTTGTTCTATGTGCCTCCCCTTCTCCCCCCCTTTACTGAGAACTTGTTTGTGGTATATAACAACCGCTGTAACTTCATAGGTCACTCATTGTATCA
>CABEEJ010000506.1:203778-267592 GCA_901482245.1 Timema douglasi
GTAATTTAGGATAGGTCTCCAACGGTCATGGTTGGGACTTCAACTTATAATATTTAAACTAACTAATTATAATATTTTTTATAGTTATGCGAGGCTATGTTTTACGAGCTTTTTCTTGTTAAAGTTGATTATGTATGGAAGCGCGCTTGGGCGCCAAATTTAAATGTTCATTTCAAACTATCACTCTACGTTCCTTTTGTAGGACAAGTAATATATTGTATGTCATGACGGCTTAGTCTGCACCTTGACAGACTAAGCGAAGGCTGGTTAAGCCATTAATGTACTCATCTTTCATTTTATCATTGTAATTTATCAAAAATAAAAAATGTTCTTCTTGTGACCTCATGGTTATTAATTTTGGGGCCCACTTCCTGACCTCTGTGTGAGCGTCACAAAGCTTTTAACATTTAATACTAATCATTCGTGCCAAGAATAATTTCACCCACAGACAGATTAACTTGAAGGTGTTAGGTATAGTGCCTGAGAATGAGTCCTGGATGCTCTTGATAACGGTCGAGGCCTGTCTCTACTCTTGTGCAGCAACTAAAACCAAAATATATATTTTATTTTCTTTGGGGGTATTATTATGAATGATTTTATTTTTTTAGTTTTATTCAGAAGATTGCCAATGCCCGTTTGTGCTATTCGCAACATACAATAGCTAATATAAAGCGACGGAATGAGGATGAATTTTAAAGAAATGCATCAATATTCGTCTATATAAAGGATTGTGAGTAGCTAATCCTCCCCGTCTCTCACTTAGAGATCGAATTGCGACCTTTTGAGTAAGAATAAGGTGCTTCAACAAATACCAAAACTTACGGGGACATTTTGAATATTATATCATATGAATTTAATGTTGAATAAATAGGTTAATATCAAATAATGCACATAAATTCCAAACATAAAGCACAAGTGCCAATAATGGTTGCTCGTCCTCATGGAGAGGGGTTGAAAACATGGACTGCAGGGGAAGAAGAACCTCGCTCAACGCCGGGGACGAGTTATTTATTTGTTATTAGTTAACAAGACCTTTCAGAGAGTAATTCCTACCGTGAATGGAGTTGATTTATTTGTTAGCACCGTATCCTACTACCCGTTTGGGTTGGACTCACATGTATTAACTACGTTACTGTAAAAGGTATGGTGAAGGTTTAATTTAGATAAAGTGTACATGAATTTGTATGGTGGAGAGTGAAAATTCACTCTCCTCAGTATACCCGACTGACAGTCAAACCGTGATCTCCCCATCATCGGCAGTCCAGTCTTTTGCATGAGTGACATCTTATAACATGTGGCCAACCGGGTGGGTGGCAGATTATTAAAACAATTACGAATTCATTTATGAGATCGTCCTGATATTCAACTAAACTTAGCACTTTGTTTTAATGTGTAATATTAAGGGTGCTGTTTTAGGTTAAATTAGTATTTTTTTTAGATCTTTAGTAAAAAGACAAGCACTGATTACTTTAATATTTTTACTGTATTTGTAAGATTCAACTTTAAATAAATTGTATTTTCTCAGCCGGTATATGGTTTCAACCTAGTTATCTTCCATTAGTATTCCACCCACAACGGTGGCCTACTGATTGTTTCATTCGGATGATATAATTATTGCCATTGTTTCAAATTCACCTACATTTAATGACAAATCACGACAACCAGGTCATTTGAAATTTAATAAAAATACCTCAACTTAAAAAAGACAGAATAAATATTTGTACATAAGCCTGACAACCAAATTATTTAATCTGTAAATTAAATAATTTGGTGAATATAGTAATAAGAAATTAAACCCGATTTTTCCCAACCTGGAGGTTTCTTTAAGGCATCTGAAAAGTTATATTTATCATTTGTGGTACTTGAATGAGTGGCTGCTTACGAAACAATTAAAGTATTTATCATCAAATATTATTCAAAACAACTTTTTCGAAATTCATTTGTCACGTCTCTATGAGCGTGAAACGTCATCTCTTACCATACATGTGTAGCATTTATTGGAACAAATGCTCCAAGAAAAAGTCTAAGTTCAAGAAACTCACCTAAAATGTCCCCCACTGTGCTGCCCCGACTGACTGGTTATCACACGAAAGAATAACGGCGTCCTCCTTCCACAAAAATCATTGTTCGTCTGAACGCACCATAAACACTGAAATAGTAAAATGCAATGCTCTATTCCCCCGTGGCGGGGTGTGAAGGGGTGTGTGGTGAGCATGCGCCGTAAATGTATAATATGTCCAGAATGTTCATTTTGCCCCACGTTTGATACAATCTATCCCCTCCCTCCCGTCATGTGTTTTGTTTTCCCTATGTTTATAGTCACCCCTTATCCCCCTCTCTGAGCTGGTATAATCATATATATGCTTGGATTGTCCGTGAGGACTTCACTTCTCTCGGCAGGGCCGCCCCTTGGACATTCCTTGGGTTTATTTAGGTACGAATAAAACTCTTCAACAGATATTATTTAAATATGTTAAATTCAAATATGTCGCAGTTTAAATTTGTCAGGTGTAGAGTCACCACGTAACATTTAAAATGTTAAGTACGAATCTTTTCAAAGTATTAATTTGTCAGATGTAGAGTTACCACGTAACATTCAAAATGTTAACTTAGAATCTTTTTTGAGTATAAACTTGTCAGAGGTATAAACTTTATGTAACTTTCAATATGTTAAGTTCAAATATGTTGCAGTTTAAATTTGTCAGGTGTAGAGTCACCACGTAACATTTAAGATGTTAAGTACGAATCTTTCAAAGTATTAATTTGTCCGAGGTAGAGTTACCACGTAACTTTCAAAGAGCTAACTTAAATTCTTGTGGAGTATAAACATGTCAGAGGTATAAACTTTATGTAATTTTCAAAATGTTAAGGTCGAATCTTTTGCAGTTCTAAATTGTCAGATGTAGAGTCACCACGTAACATTCATAATGTTAATATAGAATCTTTTGAAATGTAAATAAGTCTGATGTACGTAACTTTTCAAAAGTCAAGTTAGAACAGTTACAAATATTTAAAGTACAAATTGGTCGTATGTTTTAGAAGGTATCAAATGCGGTATTTCCGTATAATGTTTATGGTAAACTCGGTTAACCAGGCAAATGGAAGTTTTCAATGTTTTCAATGTTTTCAATGAGTTTCAGTAATGATATCACTGGCTCCGTTTAACCTTTTGGCCCATATGGCAAAAATTCAATGTTATCACTCGGAATGAGTAAATTTGTTTTCGACGACCATATTTTGTATAGTAAATATCTCCGTAATTTAACTCATTAGCCTTGCGGGCCTGTAGAGTCCATTGTTTATTTTTTTTTATATTACTATCATATACAAATAGCCTCTCTAAACTGTACATTGTATGAATAACTCATTTTCCATTTTATGTATCCTATTCAAATTTTTTGTTAACATCAATAAAACTACACCATGTTATTTTTTGAAACATTTCGTCATAATTTAGTTTTCTGCCTTTGTTATCCTTCTTGGCGTCCTAAATATTTTTGAGTACAAGTCAAGGACATTATACGTAAACAGGCTGTTTACTTGTATCTTGCATTTTCTCACCGCCCTCTGCAAATCCTGCTACCTTGTTATTTTAGTTTAGTTTTCTTATTGTGCGCCAGCCTTAGTCTTCTAGGAAGAGTAAGGGCGACGTCACACATGGTGAGAAAAATTAAAGTGTTCGAGAACCAGGTGTTTAGGAAGATATTTAGTAAAAAAAAAGAGAGATGAGGCTACTGGGTAGTGGAGAAGATTTTATCGTAATGAGTTACATACCCTGTACTCATCACAATACATTGTTAGGATAGTCAAGTCCCATAGATTAATGTGGGCAAGACACGCCACGTGAATGTAATAATCTAGAAACAAGTTTATAATATTGAATGGCAAACGCAATGGGAAGATACCATCGGGAAGATCTGACGCAGATGGAAGGATAGCGTTGGAATGGACCTGAAAACTATAAGGTATAATTGGGTAGACTGGATATAACTAGATACGGATAGGGATAAGTATAATAAGTTGGACTGGATATATATTATGATAAGGATAGGTTATGTTGATGTGTATTGGATAGAACAAGCCTAAAATAAGGATAGGCGTGGTACTTTTGTAAGTGTGGCAATGAAATTTCGAGCTCCTAGTGCCACAGAGTAAGTAAGTTATGTTATGCTCACAAAAGAATTCAGTGTATAGTGAGAATGGCAACTTATACCTCGCAACCCTAATAATTATGGGTGGCTAAAAATATATAATCACAATAATAAAAAATACGTTCTTGATGGTCACTTAGGCACCTCTTCTTATATATGTGTGTAAAAAGCTACAGCAACAATGGTTATTATTTTATAGGCAGGCGCACTATCTTAACAAATTGATTACTATTCTTAGTACTTTGTCTAAATATAGGCTAATCCAATTTTATTGCTTGTCCAAATCACAGGATGTGCAATAAAACTCAGTGAAAAATCAGAAGTTTTGTGATATTTGTAGAAATACTTAGGCTTCACTATTTCTAAATCACTTATTTTTTGACATCAATAAAACTCTCATAATACTGTCCATACATCCACTAATTAAATTAAATGATATAAACAGATATTATATTATTATTATTATTATTATTATTATTATTATTATTAGCACCACGTCTTATTACCCGTTCGGGCTATACGCACTTACGCTAATGTGTTATGGTAGGGTGATTGTGAGATGAAATGAAGGACCTACAGTTTAACGTGGAATCCGAACCACGGTGGAGGCCTGGCATTCCACACATTCACAAGTTGTGAAGGTGAAGGAATGGTTTGGCAATCAGAAAATCTATGCCGGGACCAAGGATTGAACCCCGAACCTCAGCACAAAAGTCTAACACCTTATCCCTAGACCACCAGGTCACCGGAAATAGATATTATAACAAAATAAAATAAAGAAATTCTAAAATAGAGACAACTTCCCAATTTTGTGGACATGAATTGCCAAAGCGTAAACCTCAAATTTCACCATGAATACATTTTTCGGGTATGCCAGCAATCGAATCCGGTAACGCAAGTTAGATGCTCTATCGACTAACCTAAGAAACCGCACGCCAAAATCCATTAAAGAGTTTGATTTATAAATCAATGTCACAACATTGTTTAAGGTTTTACCAAAACGTTTAGTAATATATTTAAGTGAACATTTTGTGTCAATAAAGGTAATTTCAAAATGTATATAAATATATTAATATTTATATAAAAATATAATTTTTCTCAATGACAGCTTAATTACGTTGCCTACTTGTGATGACGTGGCAAGTAAATATAGTTCACATTTTAATGTATTTAGGTTTAATTCGATACTATTTTAAGATTAAACATTGAAAAAAAAACTCAAATGAGCTTCAAAATATTCCTAAATTATCACAGAATTTGTTTTGAAGCTTGAAGTAGTTTTTTTGTAAATATGTTATTTTAAATCCTCTACAGGTTAGGTAAACTATTTGTTTTTTTCATTAAAATTGCCTGTAGGAATCTTCCTGCCAGGATGTGGTTTAAAATAGTCCGTGGAAGCAAATGTGTTTTGAATGGGAAGCAAGATAATTGTTTCTAAATGCAAATTAAGTCCAGTGGCAAATAGTATAGTAGTGTGTATACCTGTCAGTGGAAGAGAGAAGTGTTATCAGCAAATGAACAAGTGGACTCACAGTGTTAAATGCTCATACTATCCACTCTCTTTATATTTCTTACATTGACGTCTATAATGTGATAGTATTTAGAATGCTTAATGCGTCAAGCTAGGATGCAACCCAATTCGCAAAATGGTTTCGAACTCACTAGTAGGCAGCCTCGTTATACTTCTCTTACAAATGTAATTTGGTTTTAGGACTTGTTTTTTAATGTTTGAGTTCTAACATTTTCATTATATATACATTTTATTTGGGCATAGATTATTTTTTTAATTTAGTAATACATGTAGACATAATTAACATTAAAACTTTACATATCAATATGGCCTTTTAAATTATGATTTTAAATCTAGATTATTATTTTAAAATATTAGCCTCACGTCTTACTACTCGTTTGGGTTGTACGCGTATGTACCAATTACACAAATAGTTTCATGGATTAGGAAGGTTATATTTAAAGTGTACCTGTATTTGCTTGAAGGGATAGTGGAAAACCAATTTGGAAAACCATCATCAGTACACCCGTCAGAGATTCTAACCTCGATCTCCCTTCCCCGGCAATGGCGGTTTAGTATCTTACAAGAGTAACGCGTTAGACCGCGCGACCACCGAAGCCAGTGATTATTATTAATTATTGTATTTCAACCGTTAAGGGCATTTTGGATAAACTCATAATGTTATAAATTGACATGTCTATTAATATAATTACTACAATAATACTTAGTCATCATTGTGGAAATATTTACAGCTCACAGTGATCGCTTATTATTCGTCAAAATCATACATGACCTCCGAGTTAAGCATTAAATACTAAGGGATTTCAAATACTAGAATAAATAATATGCGAGTATACAATATATGTATTACAAAGTTCAACATAATTTGTGCATCCATTGCTGGGTATATAAGCTAAAGGATCTGGCTTAATTTATCCTAAATTGCTGGTGACTAAGAGATCGTGTTTCGAATTCCAGCCGGGTGTATTGAGGATTTTTCCTTAATTTGTATACCACTTTCCCTACATATAAATACGGGTACATTTCCTCTTCATTTTACCTTTATCATTCCTATAGAATTATTGTGATTAATATATAAGAGTACAACGTGAGTGCAGTTAAAAGCTAACATAAATTGAAGCTATTTTTTCAAAAATATTAACCCCAAACATATAGAACAATTTTATCATATATTTTAATTTGTCTGCCCTCTATTTATTTAATGCAATCTTATAGATATCTGTATTGTTCAAAACATTTTTGAAATCATACTCTTTTATAATAGCATGTCATTAGATAGAATTTATATCCCTACCTACTAGTAACAAATTGCAAACACGCATTTAAAATAAAATAAAAGTAAATTGCTTCGTCTCTTTTATTAGGACTCAAGAATAAAACAAATATCCAAAAGTAAATAGGACGTAAAATTTGGAAATTATTATTTATTTATTAAACTAACTTGAGAAACTACTGAAGCTTAAAGCTCATTTATACACAAATAGTTATATAATCGGGAGTTTTATCGAACTACATGTGCCAGAATATCATACTAATTTTAAATCTCCCTTTCTTATTTTGATTTTGTTTGAAATATAGCTTCGGGAAAATGTTCCTTCTTGGGATGGTATGAAAGGGGCAGGTGACAAGGTTTGTATTTTTAAAGTTTAAATTACAAAAATTAACTTTCACTAAACCAATAAAATATTGATTAAAATGATAAGGTTATTTTAATAATATACACATATTAGTCTTACCAATGCTTGAATATTTGTCGTTGGCATCGTGGAATATTTTTCATGGGCATCATGGAATATTTGTCGTGGGCATCGTGGAGTATTTGTCATGGGCATTGTATAGTATTTGTCGTGGGCAATGTGGAATATTTTCATGGGTATCGTGGAATATTTGTCGTGCACATTATAGAGTATTTGTCGTGGTCATCGTGGAGTATTTGTCGCGGGCATTATAGAGTATTTGTCGTGGTCATCGTGGTCATCGTGGAATATTTGTCGTGGGTATCGTGGAATTTGACCAGATTTTTTTTAAATAAGAAATGGTTGAACTTCGCGATGCCCACGACAAATATTCAATAAATTTTGAGAAAACTTTTTGCATAAAGCCAAACTAAGTGGATCCACTGAAGCAGTATTTTATTTATTTTGACCAAAAGGGTTTTTTGTTGTAGAAATGGCAAAAGTCAGCTGATCTTAACATTCGTGTCCTTCCAAACAGCATTAATATACTCGTATTTAATATCAACAAGCTCCATTGTAACATTATTCTCTTATACCTCTTCCACCAAATATTGTAGTAGATGGAGACACAGAATAAAGATCTAAATTAGAACCTGCTTTAGTAGCCACATGGTCTAAAGCGTCACTCTTGTGTAAATCTAGACTGCCGATGATAAGGAGATCGGAGTTCTAATCCCGGTCGGGTGTGCATAAGTTTTTCCTCAAAAATTGTTTTCCACTCTACCTTCAATAAATTGCAGGTATACTTCCTCTGGATTCAACCTTACTCATTAGCTAACTCACTGGCGTAATTAGTAAATATGTTTTTAACCTGAATTTTTAGTAAAACGTGGTGCTAAAAAAATATTTAAACATACACATTTTACGTTGGAATAAGCAAAAGTCCGACGCTATAGTTTAGGGCCTTGGGGTCAATTATTAGTATGGTTTAAAAATTTTATATTTTCCCTTTCTCATTGTTAAACTGGGTGTTGTGTCAATCCTAAAATTAAGGTTGTCTGTAAGTCATGTTCTAATAAAGCTTGTAGTTCAGAATGTGCGCGTTTAATATTCCTAATAATAAATATATACTAATAAAAGATTTAGTGATAACGATAGAAGATTGGAAATTAGGAAAAGAATGCTGTCGGGAAATACATTTTCTTACCCGGTCAGTAAATTATTGTTGATATCTCTCCTTCTTTCAAAGAATGTGAAACTCAGAATATGCAAAGCAATAGTTTTACCGGTGGTTCTCTAGGGTTGTGAAACGTGGTCTCTTACCTTACATGACGAAAACTAATTTAGGGTGTACGGTACGAATGAGATAATCTAGAGCCGCATTCAGGGTAATGATTGGCAAACCCAATGGGAAGAGGCCATTGGGAAAACCTAGACGCAGATGAGAGGACACGAAAGAGATAGTGTGTAATAAGGTGGACTGGATAGAACTAGCTCAAGATAGGGATAGGGCTTAGGCCCGATGCACACCGCACCGAACAAGACAAGTCAAAACAAAACATTTTTGTGTGGTCATGTGTGGGGCTCTCTTGATTGCATGCTTTAAATTGAGCTGGCGCACACCGCACCGAGCAGGACCGAACAAAACAAGAAAACACGACCACACATGGCAACACACGTTCACACAATTCAGCTGTCTTCCCCGCTCCCATGTTCGATGGAACAAAATGCACCGAACATTTTGCATTGCGCATGCGCGACTATTTGTTTACTAGTTTGTAAAGGTGTCTAGTGGCGTGTGTTCATGAAAGCGCGTGTGTTGGTTGTCGAAGTGAGCTTTTGTTGTTGTGTTTTGCAAAAATGTCTGTACAAAAGCATAAGGAAAAGGATTTAGGACTACCCATTTCTGAGCTAGATGTGGAAAAACTAATAGTTTTTGTGCAGGAGAGGCCTGCATTGTACAATTTCAACCTCAGAGATTACCACAACAAAGATATTGCCGACAAGTAAAGACATGTAAGTGGGGAAATACATGAAAGCACCTAGTAAGTACCGAAACCTACATAGTTGAATTAATTTTATAGTTCATTTGACAATAAAGTTATTTATAACGCTAATTATAATGAATATTTATCAATAGTTTGTTTTACTAGTTTAGCTTTAACTGTATTTTGTGTTTCCTAAGCATAAAAGTGAATATAAATAATTGTAAGAAGTGCAAAAAATATTAGTTTATTAGTTAATTTTAATTTATGTAGTACTATTTCGATACTTTCTGTGGGGCTAATTTTAATTAAATAATAATTCCACTGCATGTTTTTATGAATGAAATGGATCTTTGTTAATTTTGATTTTATTGTGGAAGCCCTGTACAATGTATTGGTAACATCAATATAATTATATCAATGATGATGATGTCATTTGAGGTAAAGGCTACAAATATTTTATTGGTAGAGATAGCTATTTACAAATATAATTATATATATATATATATATATGTGTGTGTGTGTAACTTGAACAGGTAGTCAGACACGGTGATAAAGAAAAACTACCTGATGACAGTATTTATTTAGATAATTTATTTTTTATATGGCATGAATAGTTGTTGCTTCCTCGATTTACTTTCTCACATCACCAAACTACTGCACGTGGGCACATGCACCCTACCATGGTAAACGTCCTTGCTCTGAAGAAAAGTAGTCCACCAAGAAGTTGCGAACTGTAAATGCTGCATGAGAAGGAGATTTGCTTCTTCCAGTATCTACAGTTTCTGTTTCTTCACCCTCGAGTATTAACAGCTCCTGAAATATGTCAGAACGATCCATTCTTTCCCTTTTTCTGATTAAGTTATGTAGTATAGTACATGTTTCAGTTATCACCTGAACTTTGTCTGGGCTCAACATAATGCATATTTTAAATACCCCACATTTTTTGCTTAGGATGCCAAAAGCGCATTCAACAATACGACGGGCTCTTGAGTGCCGATAATTATATACACGCCTCTCATTTGTAAGGTACTTTCTGGCAAATGGTTTCATGAGATTTACAAGAAGTGGATACGCCTCGTCACCAACAAAAACTAAAGGCATTTTGTTATTGTTTTCGTAGTTTAGGAGATGTCTAGGAGAGGGAATATTGAGCTTCTTTTCCATCAGATCTTTTGCAAAAGTACTATTATGAAATACTGAAACGTCATTATTTCTACCGTAGTCTCCTACATCAATTATTACAAAGCATGCATCGGCGTCTACCACTGCTTGCAAAATGATCGAGTGGAATTTTTTGTAGTTGAAATAGGCAGATTCTTCATTTTCTGGACACAGCAATCGGATATGTTTGCCATCAACAGCACCTATACAGTTAGGATAGTTCCAAACGTATTCAAACCGCTGAGCTATATGTTCCCATCTTTCAGTTGTTGGTTGAGACATGTACACTGGCCGCAGACGTTCAATTATAGCTTGGCATGTTTCCATTACAATTAGTCCAATAGTTGTTTCCCCAACGCGGAAGTAGTAGTGGTAAGATTTGAACATTTCTGCGGTAGCCAGGTACCTGGAAAAACACGGATACATATGTATTATAATAAAGTTCATTATTTTAGAAATGCATTGGAATTGTATACAATTCTAATTAAGACATATATAATAATCTACACATTCTTATAGATAAAAAGTCGTTTATATTGGTGTACATTATAATAATTTTTTAAATACAAAATTAGTGTTTATTTTCGTAGTATTTGTTGGCCATTGACAATAAAAACATAATTCACAATTTTTTTTTCAGCTGCTGATTGTCGCTTGAAGTGGGCGTCTCTCAGGAATGCGTACGCTAGACACATGCGACCAGAAAATACATATGTCTCCAGTGGGTCAAAAGGAACTAAAAAGAAGCAATGGTATCTGGCAGAGGTGCTGAGTTTTCTCACAGAATTCGTGGGTCAGCACAGGACTATGTCTAATAACCTACGTTCAAATGTACGGCAAGCAGGAGTGAACACAAATACGGAAGACAATGATAGTTTTATGGAAACGTACGAAGAAGAAAAAGAAGAACAGCACGACGACTCTTTTGGTTTTGTTGACCTGACAATAGCTGGAAACCTGACAAGACCAACTACACCAATCCAGCCTCCAACGAGACCTCCAGGATTCGGGAAGAGGAGATTTCGTCCTCAAAAACCATGTGAAATGGTGGCCAGTACAATGATTGATTTTCTTAAATCAAGGTCACAGCTACCCCCCAAACATGATGAAGATGGAGACGGAGACCTTTATTACCTTAAAGGCCTGCTTCCTGATTTTAAAAAGCTCGACGAAAGGCGCAAACGAAAATTCAAACAGGACATTATTAGACAATTAAACGATATTCTTGATTAACAGGAAGAACAATGCAGTTCACCAATGATGGTGTCAACATCACATTCTAACACATCTTCGCCTCACTCATTCACCCAAATATCTTCCCCCACCAGTCTGTATGATACAAATATTCCGCTACTGATTCTAGAACCTACAGAGGGTGCTGACCTTGTTTATGGAAATGAAGTTACCATATGATGTAGAAGAAAGCATCTTTTAATTTGAAAGCCAATCAGTCTATTCTAAATCCTACAAAATATGGTTTCATTTTTTATGTAATACTTTACTGTATCTTGTTTATTTATAAATAGCTTGGTTTTGTAAAAAAAAAGTACATACAATTGACTTCTAAGTTAGTAGGATTCCAATAATTTAACATATAGTATTATTAAATATTTAGTGTAGGCCTTCTAAGTTTCTATTGTTCAAAGTTATTGTCTCCTAACTGCTGTAAAGTGATAAGAGAATAAAATTAAATACTTGTATGCATAATACCCAGCGTACGGCAAACTTTATTAAAGAAATATCAGTAAATATATAACTTTTACCTTAAAGTGATGAACAGCCTTTCTTCGGGTGTAATGCTCTTCCTATAGTTGGTGTTTCTCTTCCTGATAATATCCTCTACATTACTCAGGATGTAATGAAAAGTATCAACACTCAATCTTACAAAATTGGCGAATTTTTCCGGATAACCCTTCAATTCACTAATGTAGTTTGTTAAAGAGTTTTCATCAATCCTTTTCTTCAGCATTGGGTGAACCCAGATACTTCGATCGCGTTTATTTTCTTCATTATGAATCTCCAACCAACCCCACAACAATAAAGCTACTTCTTCATCACTGACCTCCATCTTGGTGAATGCATATAGTAAGAAGAGAATGTCTTATCGTGTTTGGTTCCATCGTGTTCCGTGGTCAAAACTAACATCACACAAATTTGTTCCACGAAACAAAAACATATTTATTCTGTCGTGTCTTGTTCGGTAGGGTGTGCATCGGGCCTTAATGAGGGCGACTAGATAGAACTAGCTCAAGATAGAGATAGGGCTTAATAATATGGCGTACGTATGTAGGTGCGGTAATGAACTTTCAAGTTTCTAATGTCAGAGAGTAAGTAAACAAAGGCTTTAAAGAAGGTATTCTCCACATATTATATACTATTTCATCTATATGTAGTTGATTTATTTTCTATGGTAGCAAGTTTTTTTTTCTCGCTTATACACATATTTTCACTATTAAGTTAAGAATGATGACGGTTAAATTTCGAGAAAATACCACTACATTTTCGAGGAGGAAATATTTTAAAAACAATTAGGAAAAAAATATCCTCAGTATACATGAAAGTGAGCTTGGCCCTAAACCTTACGCTATGTGAAATCTATTATAGTGTGGGCGTGACACATTATACAAGTGATTTCCCCCCTATTTCTAGTTACGGCACACTGAACAGGGCGATAAAACTGTCAGAACAGCACTATTTGATTGTTAAGGAGATTTTTTTTTCAATAAAATAACGATTATTTAGATTGTGTTTAAAAACTCAACAGCTAAAATTCTAACCATTGTGTTATTTCAAAAAAATTATGTTTATTATGGATATAAAAAGGTTTATTTTTACTTCTAAAAAAAAAATTCTCGCTCATTTTTTATCTACCCCAAAACCCCCGCGGCACACCCGCTGACTCTTTGCGGAACACTGGTTGAAAAATACTGCCTTAGACCATGCAACCACTGATCCGTGTATAAATACTGTTCATAACAAGCGTATAGCCAATAACCACAAGTTATGATATTGATGATTTGTTTCTAGGATATGGCGGTGGTAAAATAAATGTTATTGCATCGGTATGGACTGCGATCATTTAACTTCGAGTGATTATTTACAACTCTACGTATCTTTAATATATCTAGACACATTATCTTTGGTAAATAAAGTGCTAATGTTCAATAAAAGTTTATAGGCCTAGTTTATTATCATTATTAATTATCATAATTAATTAAAATTTCAGCATTTAAAATCATATCAAAACATGTATTATCAACAAACTTTTTATTATTACGTTTAAAACTAAGGATATCGATAACTTAATCTAAGGGGTGAATTAGAGGAAATATACCCGCATTGGCGTGAAGGGGATATTATACATTTTCAGTGATGAATCACCATTGGAGAACCATCCTCAGTGCTGTCGACCGAGATTAGAACCTCAAGCTCCCCCATTACCAGTAATATATTCGATTGCGTGCGAGCTTGATGCCTTATACCATTTGAACACTGACGCAGATATTCACTAGCTTGTCCTGGGACATATTACTTAGCACCAAAAACCACTTTCCAGAAATGTTGATGTCACGGTCACAAAATTAGCTCGTACCAAAATATTACAATATTTAATGAATGCCTCGAAATCAAACCAAGGTTCCCTAGAGCCATGATAGGCCTCCCTAATCACTTACAGAGTAATTTTTATAGGAAGGGTCCTATTTGACAGACATAAAAGCTACTAGTTCTATCATGTGGGGAATGCCAGTCCTCCACCGTGGCTCAGATCCTACGATAAGCTGTAGATTCCCCATTTCATCTCACAATCACCCTACCATTACACATTAATATAAGTGCGTGTAACCCGAACGGGTAATAAGGCTCGGTGCAAATAGTAATAATAATAATACTATATCTAGCTTCACGTCCTCATGTCAGATCATGCTATATGCTGCTATCAATTTTGATAGATATTATCAATATTTATAAAATAACACTAATAAAATAGTAAAATTTTATCAAAATTGTCCGCAAAAAATGTATTTTTATTTTTTTAAAGCTTTTTCATATTAAAATTAGACTGTCACTACGGGAATGACCATATATATATATATATATATATATATGTATATTTGAAAATTACTATAGATTTTAGAATAAGGCTCTCTAACAATTTAGTGAATATATGGAGAGTATTTTACGTATATGATAACTAATTATGCTTATTTTTCGAATACAAAAAATAAGGTTGCGCATTGTTTATACTATCACACACCTAGTTTCACCAGCGTTTAATCGTAAGACAGAACAACTAATACTATAAATAAGTAAATTAAACGCTGGTGAAACTAGGTGTGTGATAGTATAAACAATGCGCAACCTTATTTTTTGTATTCGAAAAATAAGCATAATTAGTTATCATATACGTAAAATACTCTCCATATATTCACTAAATTGTTAGAGAGCCTTATTCTAAAATCTATAGTAATTTTCAAATATCAGTCATTAGTAAATTACCCTTCATAATTAGATGGTTAGAATTAAAATAAAATAATCCTTGAAGCCATAGCCTATCATCTAAATATCAAGTTTGAAACTAATCCATAAAACTGGTTCGGTTGTAGCGCCAGGCACAGACCCACTTTTTTGGGTTGAGGGGCACATAAAACGTCAATATCCATCACCATCATCTCCAGGCCAACAATTTTCACCACTACAGTTATTTTTTATTTAAATAAGAGAGTAAAAATGCCTTCAATAGCATTCCTTATCTTACTTATTACAAAGCTCAAATTTAATGAAAAATTCGCCCTTACAAGATGTTGGCAGCAGTTTTAATTCTAGAAATGTAAGTTAAATATAGTTTTTTCTAATAATTTGTTAATACGTAAGCGATATCTTTGTATAAAGGCTCTTACTAATTTTTAAATTCCTATCAAAGGTAAGAATTCAAGAACATCTTTAAAAAAGTCCAGAAGAATAAAATTAAGGAATAAGTTTTGATTTTTATATATTTTCCAGTCAATATACTGCTCACCCCCCTTTTCCTCTTGCCTGTTATTTAATCTATCTTTGCTTCAGCGTAGAGGCACGTCAGATTCTTATGTATGCTTCTTGGCCCCTGATTGGACATTTGGGATGGGTGACTTAAATTTTTAATAACTCAAATGATTTCTATTCCCCTTTAAAATGCGTGCCCTTTCTGTCCTTTAGTCTTCTTCAACATGAGGCTGTTTATATGTCATAGCGAAACGTGGCAGTACCACGCAACAAGTAAGTTGTAAACTGTATGGATAAAGAAGGATAAGATCAGTCAGTATGATGGTCTAGTAGAACGTTGCAGATAGAGTTAATGTGTTTTTTTAGTTCAGCGTGTTGTAATACACAACGAAGAATCCACAAATATATTTGAAAATTGTGTGAGGGTTATAAAAATAAGGCCATAATTAGGATGATATGTCCAAGGAGAAAAGCGGGTTATGATGAGCACAGCTCACTCCACTATATAGGCCTCCAAGAAAATGTATGAATGTTAAACACCTCTAGAATATACGTTCTCTCCTCCTTCATAAAACCTATGGACCCATCCCCTAACAATACCATCCCTCATCATATTTTTACTGTCCACTTAACAAATCATTCGATGAATTCTGCTACATTGCATATTCTTAGCGTTCAAAGAATTAATTATACACCTAATTTCAAAGTCAGTGGGCCGTGGTATTGACTAGCATATTAAAATTGGAGTAACAACCGTAAACATAAACAAACTTAAATGTAATGACGTCTGTGGCTTGTCAATGAATTATGCATGTGCAAATTGGCAGCTGTCAAGATACGTGAGACGTATATCCATAGCCAAACGGAACTTAATTTCCGGACACCATATGTATTTGAAATTATTACATAAATGACATTTTTGTATTAGCCTAAGGCAGATAGCTATAGTAAAAATCACAAAATATGCTATATTTTTACACATTTTTATGATTATTGTTTAAATTAGCAGTTTTAGCTCAAACTTTTGAAGTTATTTTTATGTTATTTGACCTTTATAAATGAACTAATTACAGTTTTTAAATGTATATAGAAGTTTCTAAATTTCACATACATTAAAGCTTGTTAGTTTATTTTTATTAGTTGATATTACTATTGTCTGAAACATATTTTAATTAATCACTCTCCGTGCTGTGGTCGAAACCTCTAAGGCACTATACCTCAAGCTGATGACTAACCAGCTTTGGTAGCTTTGTTAGTTCAAGTCCAAGTCAAGGTGATGTTACTTACTCTTAATGTTATGTGGAGTTTAGTGTGGTACCAGGGATTCTAAAGCGTCTCTAAGTGCAGTCACAGCTGTTAATAGCTCTTAACTTGTGGTAAAAGCCTTATAACCACTTATTTGCTCGTAATTTAACATAAAAGCTTTTTCTTGTAACTTTTGTAACATTAGCTTGTACTGCTAATATCACAATGTTACTACCCGCCCCAAATAAGCCCATACAAATAGATATCCTTCAAAATAAATACTAGCAAGACTAGCCAGTATATTACCACCCCAAATAAACTTATACTCATATACATCCAGCATTATTAAATATCACAATCTTACTATGTCTAATATAGGTGCTCTACTCACTCGTTGTATCTGCTGGAATAGCGTGAATTCCATAACCAGCCTGTTCACACCAAATGCTAGAATGAAGAGAGGTTCTAAACAAGCTATGGATAATGAAGAAACAAGAAGTTCCAACAGAGGGATCCAGAAATGCACTGATTGGCCCGACTGGGCTGTCTCGGCTGGCCATTCACTAGTTTCACTGCAACTTAGCTGGTCTACGTGACTGAATGAACGTAGCTAGAGTCTGCAGCCGCTCACCATGTGTCTGGTGTTCAAATCTTAGGAACAATTCAAATAGATCTACAACACACCAAGAGACTGGTGGACGTAACTTAAGAAACTTAGCCTATCTACCAGCTGCTTAGCGTGGGACGTTATACTACTAATAATAATCTCCTAGTAAGGAAATTATTATTGCTCGTGTGATTACCAGAAATTGTTTAAATTCTATAACTTGATAATGTTTCCTTTATAGGTTATTTTTGTAGACGTATCTTCTATGGAGTAAATATTAAAGTAACTTACTTTTGTTGGTTAATAAGGTTTTAACTTTAAAATACACCAATTCACCTAGTGAGAAATTAAAAGTATTCTAACGTAACAATACTTTGTTTTCTATTTTAATATTAAATAGTAAAATGTAGGAATTTTGTCGATTTCTTCAAAAGTGTTGAGGGTAGTAGTTCTGCGAAGGTTTTAGTTTTAGTCGGGAAGTCAAACCTTTGTGCTAATAATAAATATATGATTCGATATTTAAATTTATATTTTATTCTAAAATTTAGATTTGTTTTGTCTGTATTCACAGTGGTGAATCAGACGCGTTGTAAACCATTTAAAAGAGTCTCTTCAAGCTCTTTGTAATCATCGTAAGGTTTAATGATTTAAACTTTTAAAAAATATCTTATTCAATATTTAAATTTATATTTGATCCTTAAATTTAAATTTGTTTTGTCCGTATTCACGGTGGTGAATCAGACGAGTTGTAAACCGTTTAACTCTTTGCAGCACATAAAAATGAGATTTCTGTGACCGTTGCACAGGAAAAAAAATAAAACCTAAACAAGGTAAAATATACTTTTTCCTTTTTAAGGAACTCTAATGATTATAAATTGAGTAAAAATTGTATCATTTTCTTCTTCTTCCTGTAATCAGGTGATGCATCTTTTGCACCACTATGTAGCCAACATGAAAATACGCATATTAAGTTAAATATAAAAATAATTTATTGTTTGTTAATAATTGACTAGAAACATGCTGAAAACACTGTTTATTGATTAACTTTAATATAAATAAAAATTTGTAAATTTATAATATTGTATAAAATGAACATGAGATTAATTTTAGAAACTACAAAATGTACAGTACTAGGAAAAATATATGAGATATAAGCTATGAAAAACTATGAATGATATTTTTGAAAACACATTTTCGATTTCCCCTAGCAATGTGGGATATCGCAGATAGTACAAACTCAAAATGTCTGCTGTGGTTTCTTCTTTGTGCTGCACAAAGCACATCTCCTCCACGTCGACCTTTTCGGCTGGTGGCTAGATCCAGATTGCCTAACTTGAATAGGAATTTTTGGCTTAAATCGTTTAACAATTTGTCTTGCTGTAGATGGTTTTGAAGGAGGGGTGCGTACTTTAACATGTGTGTCAGCCACAAGCCCAAGACTAATCTGACGTCTGAGATTTTTCATTGATAAACGATCGACTGGCAAGCATTTGTGCAGCAAAAAATTATTCACAACAGCAACACCAATGAAGTAAAAAAAAAGTTCTGTGCCACCATTTGCGGCTCTTACGATCAATTTCGTATGTCGATTTAAAATGATCAAATTTATCAACAAAATTCATGTTTTTGTTATAATCAACAACTGCTGCTGGGCAAGGGAAAGTTGTTTTAGAGCCATCACGGCCTCGTATTTGAAACTTGTTCCACTTCTTTGGGGTCATGGAAATTTGACAGAAATGAACACCGTTATTGTCCTTCCACTTGATAGCAACTACAGTTCCACTTGAGAACCACTCGTAATCACCACGTAACATAATGTTGTCCTCTTTAAAAATTGAAAGATTAATTCTATATCTATTTATAGTTCCACAGGCATTTATATTGATAATTCTTAGTTCTTCCATCAGATAATATGTGGCGAAATAGTTATCAAAGTATACTCTATGGTGGTATCCTTTGAGTTCTTCCGTTAATCTGTATACAATGTTTTCTCCTAAATTTCTTTGAACAATTTATCCCACTTTACCAGTATATATCTCAAATTAAAGGAGATAACCTGATTTGTCAGCCATCACACATACATTATAACCACGTTTGATTGGTTTTTTGGGTAAAAATTGTCTTAGAAAAGATATGCCTTTGAACTTAATCATTGATTCATCGATGGCAACGTCTGGATTTGGTTTGAAAGTGCCAACAATTTTTTTTAAATCAAATCTAGAAAAGTTCTTATCTTATATAATTTATCATAATTAGGACTGTCTTTTGCTGGTAGAAGATTGTTGTCATTAAGGTGCAGATTACCAAGTAGCCAGATGAAGCGATTTAGTGACATTAATTTAGAAATATATGGATCATGGAGATCAATTTCAGACGACCAGTGATCTCTGTAGCTTGGTAACTGTTTTATTCCTATCAGAATATTAATACCAAGAAATGTCTCTATTTCCTTATTTGTGGTGGGTACATACCGTTTTCCTGATTGATGAGCGTATAAATTTGTCTGAAATACTATAAGATCTATAATGCCGTTATCAATCAACAATTTGAATAATTGATATGGTGATGGGTTAGTCATATTTGTTATTTCTTGAGTTGGCCCAGTTGGTTGTTCAAATGAGTCTGGAGGTAAGGGAAGCTCAATTGTGCCCCACTGAGGTGGAATTCGAATAGGAGGTGCAGGTATTACAGACACTTGTGACAGATGAATTGGAGATTCAGCAGATAACACAGCGGATGTTGATGGAAGTGGTGATTGAGCAGGTCGTGAGAGCATAGATGATGTATGAATGTTCGTCTGGTTCGGGGGTACAAGAATAGAAGTTGCTTCCTGGTTAGTGGTAGATTCTAGTTCAACAAATCCTACTTCAGAAGGGTCAACGGTTAACAGGTCAACTAGATCAATATCATCAGACGTGATATCATTATTATCTTGATCGTTGTGTTCAGTTTCTGACTCTGCATCAGAAGGAATTTCTTCAAATATCATTATTTGATCTACTATTTGGTCACTATTCAACCTCTCTGTCATCTTTATCTGTGCATAAAAAAGGAACAAATGACACGAGCGTTTGAAGTAGATAAATTTTGAAGTGCATTTCCAAGGAAAAAGTCATTTGTTTGTAGCAAAATTAGGTTAATTTTAAAATAAATTTTAGTCTAATATAAATACTAGACATAAAATTTAATATAAAGGCCTAATATATAGAAATATAAATTAATTTTAAATAAATCAGCTGGTAAAAGGAAAAAAATACTAGATTATGATTTTTTTTAATGGTGTTCTTTTTGGGTTATGTAGTGCCACATGCTGCATAGTGATGCAATTTTTAACATCAACAAAAATACGTATTGCAAAAATAAAAACAAGGGAAAAAATGTTTCAATTACAAATATACAATGACAAATAACATAATATCCAAATTATTTAATGCAATATATTAAAATATTTCACTTGTCGAGATTATTAATAAAAATATCAGACTTTAAAAATAAACACCTGCACTCTCTGAACATTTACTCACTATGATGTATTTCTAAAGAATTACCAAAGTTTTACACACGGCGCTTTCTGTTGGGACATCTAGGAACCACGTTAAATAAGTGTCTTGAGAATTGAATCACTGTGAAACCAAGAAGAAATCAAAATATATGGTGGTGCAAAAAATGCATCACCATGCAGCTAATGACAAAAAATTGGTGATGTTTAAAATGAATCACACTGCTGCAAAGAGTTAAAAGAGGCTCTTTAAGCTCTTCGTAAACATTGTAAGGTTTATTAATTTACATTTTTAATAAATGTCTGATTCGATATATAATTTAAATCTTGATCCTAAATTTGTTTAGTCTGAATTATCTGTAGTGAATAAGATGCTTTGTAAATCATTTAATAAAGGTTCTTTAAATTATTTTTTATAATATTAACGATTTTGTTTATATTTTTGGTCTCTTCTAGGCTTGTTCAAATAAAATAATAATTTACCTTGAGAGATTGAAATAAACTCTTAAACGTACTGCGCAAGTGCAGACTCAGCCATGATTTATTTGTTTTCCAACACACTTCAGTTTTACTTGTAAAGCCTTGTAATTTTTTGTTTTATCTCTGTTTTTTACATTGAATAAATAATTCAAATTTTTTTTAAATTATGCAAAGTTTTACTATTTGTTGTAATAATTTCCTTAATTCCAACCACCCTCTTTTAGGCTAGTAGTGGCCTCTAGCTAGTAGGTGTAGGGTGAGGTCAGTACACTTTAATTTAGTTATTGTTTAAATATTAAATAATATAGTCTTAACTATTATTTTAGGGGCATTTGTAATGAACATAGTGGTGAATTTTGAATATTGAATATTAGATCTGGTCTTAAAATGTAAATTATGTATTCGACATATTTGAAATTTTAAGCGAACTCTTTAGTGTCTAATGCTTAAATATTTTGCATGTGAAGTCTCAACTTTGGTTTAATTTAACCTACAAGCTCGACAAAGCACAACTATCTGTATTACATTTGCAATTTACATGTTTCAAGTATTTACTAAAACTATTTACGATCATGAATGGGGTAGGGAGGTTAAAATATCCAGAATAAATGGGATGTTTTAACTCTGTGCTTTTTTATTGTAATTGTCTCAACTTTGATCCTAATGAATAATTGATTTTATTTAAAATTTACCGACCTATATTTATGTGTACTTAAAATAATATAGTTTTTCGATGGGTCGTACGTGCAGCTAAAAAATAATAGCATAACTATAAAAAGTATATAATTAAAAAACTCCTTGGTATGACAACCATGCAACACTGCTCACGCTCATTGCATGAGACTGTAAGCTATACAGTGACTGTTCCTAATGTCGCCTATCCGTGGTGAATTGTTTCAGGGAATGCTTGGCTGACGACAGCCGGCAGGTAAACTGCGTTAGTAGCGCTGTCATACACGTGGAAGTTTGTTACTGTGTCGTAGGCTACTCTATACACACACGCACACACACACACGCTTGAGGGGCAGGCGATAGCTCCAGGGGAAAGTGATGATACTATCCCAGCGCCAGATGGACGGATTAATTAATCCCGGGGAATTAATTGGCTTCTGAAATATCCAATGTCGGGAGCTTGAGAGCAACTCAAACAAATACAAAAACACAAAATAGAACAACCATTAAGCCATGGATTTTTTTTAAATGACACGTTAAATCAAAATATATCGAAATGTTTATAAGCTTTCCTCAAGCACGTCATTGGTGTTTGTGATGTGAGAATATTTGAATATTCAAAATTAATCGGTTTTAGAACGCCTGGGGCCAAAGAAGCGTGGTTAGAGCGGTTGACCACAATTTTAGGAGACCTTGGCTCGATTTCGAATTGTGCTGATTAAGATATCTACCATTTATATAATGGTTCCTCTTGTTAGCTAATTAAAACCTATTTAGGATAAGCTACAGTGAGAACGTGTCCCATTGCGTCAGTCTAGTCTATTCTGATTCACCGATAATGAGGAGGTTAGAGTTCAAATCCTGGCTGAGTGTACTCAAGTTTTATTTCCTAAATAGTTCCCGCACAAACACTAGTTCATTTACATCAAAACTTACCTTCCTCTTCAGTAACTACATTTGTTTGGCTGTAAATATGTGAATAGCCCAGACGGGTAGTAAGATGTTAAAGAAAATGTGTAGACATTAGAACTGAGTTTGTTGTATTAGACTTGTATCGAACTAATCTTTTTTTTTTTTTAAGAATTTGTTTGGAACATGATCTAATTAAAATTAAAATATTTTAAATTTAAAGCACACAAACATGCCTAATCCCATTAAAATTACATGACCGAGTTCCAAATTACTAGACCAAAAGTTACAACATACTCATTCATCTCAACTATCATTAATTCGTGCACATAGTATTTTTTGCACCGCGTCTTACTACTCGTTTAGTTTATACACCTAAATACCAATTAAACTAATGTGTTAGGGATTAAGAAGATTTAATTTGGATAAAGTGTACCTGCATTTGTATGAATGAATAGTAGGAAACCATTTAGAAAAAAAAATCTCAAAACACCCGGCCGATATTGAACCCCAATCTCCCCACCTTTGTGAGAGTAGCACCTTAGACCATGCGGTCACTGAAGTGGCACAAAGTGTGTCAATATGATCAATTTACTACGATTTGATTATTTTCTGGGAGTTTAAAAGACATTCAAAAGAGACTCATGAAATCGTTTTTCACTTTGACAAGTGATGTTAATTTACAACATTTTTATTAGTATCAATTTTTTTTTACCAGGCTGATTAAGAGGGAACAATTTTTTTCTAGTAACCTTTCAAATGTCAAAAAAAAACGCAAAAGTTACCAAAAACATAATATACCTGTCCGGGCTAGCAGCAAGTTTACACTAATAAGGTTTTAAATTACGAAGTTAGGATTAAGAATAAATATATCCATGTTTTTTTGAAGGGAGAGCTTTAAATCATTTATATAATAAACCCTCTATACACCTATATGACGGGGAAATTTAATTTAGTCAAGAAAATTGTTTTGGAAACATCAGGACTGTAGAGTAGGTAGTTGAGTTGGATTGTGCGACCACTAGACTAACCTCAAGGAGGGTACCGAGCTGCGCCCAGCTGTATCTCACCTATTTAACTCTGTAATTAGAGCCATTAAGTTATTTGCTATATTAATATGACAAATATTCACTTTCTATTTAAAACCTGTCCGATGTTTGTTCGTTAAGTTAGGTTAGTTAGGTTAGGTTAGGTTAGATTATCTAATACCTGACTGTAGAATTGACTGAGTTATACTTTAATATATCATTCTGAACATACTTTTGCTTATACGTTGAATATTATTTTATTTCTAAGACTTAACTCTTTCGGATGCAACTCAAGTGGTAGTAACATTTTATCTGTCCCCTTTTCGGGACGAAACTTGGTCAAGGGGTGATAGTTGGGACGCAACTCAAGACATTCCTTAGATTGTATTCGAGCTCTTAACTCGCCTTCCCTGGCCAACCAAAGATGAAACTAGCATATATATGTCCACGTACCGCAAATTTGCTAATAATTGCAAGCTATTCCTAAGTACTACAGGTAGAAATTTTCGAGCAGAGCCGATTAATATGAAACTAGCTGAACTAAAACAGAGTGGGTTGTGTTTATGGGTCTTAAATATTGGGATTGGTTTAGAGCTCATCACGTGACTATCCTTCTCTTCTGCGCCTGTTTTTTCGGTGAACTTAAAAAAGAGTAAACAGTAATTCCTTAAACTCATTGACTATACTAAAATGTGACCTATCACCAGAAACTTTAAACGTATTTGGTTATAAGTGTCACATTTAAAATTGAAAATACAGGTTGCCGCATTTTGATATATTTAATATTGTCACCATCTTTAGTCTAAAACACAATTTTAAAATCATTATTTCAAAAAGATGCTAAAAATTATTATAAATGTTATGATACTCTCAATTCTCCTACAGAAATTTGAAATATTTTGTGTCTTGAAATCAGGTTAATAATTTGTGAGGGTTGTTTGTTCGTATACCGCAATCTCCGGAGTGTTTGTTCTTTTTAATTAGAGAAAACAACGGTTTACACTCAAGTGCTGCCAAACATTAAACTATTTGTTTTTCACCACTTTAACCATTTTGTCAAATCAACCTCTGGTAAATAGCAAGCACAATTTCCAACAGTTTATTTTTCAAACGTTATGTTTCTACAACGTTAGATGAATCGCATATTGGTTCATTAAAAGTTCTGCAGGCCTTACAGAATCGTGGGCAGTCCATAAGTTTGAAAAAACCAAATTTAAAATCTAAATTGTATGTAATCTAGTTTTTTCTATTTAAGACCTTATGATGATGCCGGAAGGGTGTCTAAACTAGTAGTCGATTGTTTTTGGCAGCATAGTGGAGCCAGAGTATTTAAGGAGAATAGGAATAAAGCGAAGACCAATCCAGTTTGTTTAAAATATTCTTTAACCTTCTAAAATAACCTATACATTTTTAAAACCCACCCAAAATTTTCTCCCCTTGATTAATTTATTTACTCTCTATATCCATCATAATTTTTTTTTTTTTCATTTAATTAACAAGCAAAGATTTGACTTGAACATAAAATACTTTGAATAATAACTTTTTCATTTGTATTGAATATTATTCAAATATATTTTATGTTCTATAAGTGTAAAATTTATTGTAAATATACTGTAACATATATTTTCCACCATTCTATGAACTATATTAATGCAAATTTTCTTAATAAATTATCTTTTTATTATATTAAATCTTGCTCAAACTTTCTTGCTTTTATTCATCGTCATAATACTTTGTATCATCACCAAATTTGTTTAAATAACTAGTTTCTTTTCTAAACATAAAGAATATTGTTCTCTCCTTACTAAATCTTTATAAACATGATTTCTAAATATATTTTATTTATATTTATTATTAGCATTACTACTCATCAGGGCTATCAGCATATTTATAATCATGGGGCAGGGATGAAGAAAGTAGAATTTTCCGAAGAAATGTTCTCTCTTTGTGTGTTGGGGAAAGATAAAAATCTTAACTAATAATAGACTTAAGTACATCCAACCAAGATTCTAAGCTGTATATCTCCGTCATTGGTAAACCAAGGCATTCTAGAGTGACACCTAAGACTGTGGGTCCACCAGTGGAGGTATTTTATTATTTATGGCTACTATAGATAAAATAAATTGTATCACACAAAAGCACAAACTTCCTCATATTGTGTTTAACTTGCAAGAAAATGTTCTAAAACAGGTTTTAAGTAAACTTTGATTTAGTTGGGGATGGGAGAAAAAGCATGTGTTACTGCAGTTTTTGTATCAAAACTTTTTTTTTAATAATTCAAATATTGAAGCATTACAACTATAGAGATTGTTTTTCGCATGGTGAACTAAATATTTATTTAATATCTGTCATGGTTGTGCTGGAATTTAATGACTTTTTCTCTTCATTTAAAAAGTTTGTTATCTAAGGCCGCTATGGTCATGAGAGATATTCAAAAACTGTTAATATAACCTTGTGGGGAAAATTAAAACTCTATGATTGTAATGAAATACTATTTTAATTATTTTAACAAAAAAAATTTTTGCTTAAGAAACTTTAGAAACACATCCTTTTTCATGCTACCCACATCCCCACCTTAAGTAAGTTATCCTCATAAAAATAAATACATATTCTGGTTGGTCACAATAAGTACTTTATATGTAAGTTTTAAATAAAATTGATAAAATATGTTAACCAAACCTTAAAATTCCAAAAATATACATTATTGTAAAATTAAAATTCTTTTAAATTTTTGTGAAATTAAAAACGTATTCTTATTTATCATGAAAAACTATTCCCAGATACCCGTTTTGAACTCAACCCTTAAGGTAAATTTCAAAAACATTTCAAATTTTCTATAATTTGAAGTAATTAAACTACACTTAATTTAATTTATATTAGAAAAATAAACAAAAATTATTATTTATCATGTAAAATAGTTTCCCAATACCAATTTTGAACAATATCATTAGAGATGTTTAAAAAAAATTAAACTTTACAAAATCTAGCTATCAGTAAATTACTATACTTTCTTATAGTAAAACCAATATACATAATTATTTACAATGGAAAAAACTTAATAGATACTTATTTTGAACAAAATACCCTGAACCTTTTTTGGTTAATATTAATTATTTTTTAAATTCTCATTAGTAGAATAACAATCCTTAAACAAATCCCCCTCATCTACCAAAAATTAAAAGTATACCGTTTAATGCGTAATGTACTCCCCAGATGTACATTTTAAAAAAAATCTTAAGCCATTTTCAAAATATTTTGAATTTTCAGTAAACTACACTTTAACGAGATTTTGCGCATAAACTAAGTACATATTAGTGTTATTTTGGAGGTCAAACACTTTCCAGATATCCAGTTTGAACAAAATCATTAAAGCAAGTTTCGAAAAAATTTTAGTTAAAAAAATCACTCTTCAGTAAATTATCCTTAATTTTAGCGCTAGGGTCAAATTAAATTTTAAAAAAGGTCCAGAGGTTTTATCCTATGGCTTCTATATTATATCACGCTTTAACAAAATACATCAAACCGTTTCGGGTCCATGGGCAGGGACAGAAAAACAGAAAGACATGTGGAAAATGGTAAAATCCAATTTTTTAGGTTCGGACACACATAGCCTAAAACGTATTCATCATAATCTCGAGGTAGAAACTTTTCGCGATTGCGATACTTTCTCTTGATTTGAGAAAGTAAAAACCTTTAAGTCAAACCAACTCGCTTCAGTGGCCCCATGGTCTAACGCTCTATTCTCGTAGTAGACTATACTGCCGTAGAGGGGTGGATCGTGGTTTTAATCTCGGTCAGGTGTACTGAGGGTGGTTTTTCCAAAATAGTTTTTCACTCTCCATCTACGAAAATGTGGGTACACTTCCTCTAAATATAGCCTTCCTACTTTTTAAAACCATTAGCGTAATTAGTACATAAGCGTATAGCCCGAAGGGATGGCAAGATGCAGTGCTTAAAAAAAATACAAGAAAATAAAGCAAGGAATTGAATTTTCATGAATTACATATTTTTGCTGATATAAAAATAGAAATAACAAACGAATATGGTATAAATACCATCTATGCTAAGAGGCCATCCTACTAGAGTGCTGAGACGCCTTTCAAACTATCAAAAACACGCCTTTTTTTAAAAGAAATAATTTGTTACCTCAAAATAGGATTCATGCCAAATTGAGAGTAAATGTATCCCCACTCATCTTCATCATTAAAACACTTACATTTTACATAACTTGACACCTTTTATGTTGTCAATATTTTCCAAGTAGGACATGATCTAAACCTTTACCTTCATTTATCTAACTTTGCAGTCATCAAGGGCACCTATGTGCGTTTTACAAATGGGGGAGGGAGGCGAATTGGAGTCCCATCTGCTGCGTATGTGGCACCCTTCCTCCCCCTAAGCGAAAATTTCAAGAATTGAACCTTGTGGGAGGGAATCCTAGAGCATCTTAACATAATTCTGAGCTATGATTTTCATGATTCAACTTTCACTACAAAAAAATTCTGAAAAATTAACAAAAAAAATAAATGGAGATGTATCTGAATCCATTGAAAATAAACAGTATAGTTGTTGAAGAAGGAATGGGAGGAAATCTATATTTTATAATTTTATCTGCCGCAAACTCCGATATTGATGAGTCAAAGTTCTTAATTTCAAATTACAGCCAATTTCCAAATAAACCATTTTGATTTTTTCATGAAAATTAACAAAATAAATCAACTATTGCTAAGTTATAAGGGGGCGAATGCACCCTTATTACCCTTTTATGGGCACCCATAGCAGTCATGCATTTGTATAATATTTGTTATTGTTGTCTAAACTAATTTATAGAAAACTTGGAGGGGAAAAGCCAATTTTATGCGTATATAAATCATGAGTTTTGGTATTGGGTGGCTGGAAGGGGAGAACTGGAGATTTAGATTAAGGAGTTCGTCTTCTAGTGTCTTCTATACAATCAATGTCTGGTCCGATGATCAATCTGGAATAATATTCCGGGTGCAGTAGTCCCTGTATTACACGGGGAGATCAGACCCTGCAAACCTCTCAAGAGCCTAGAATTATCGTATAGTCCAAAAATTTTGAGCCTTTAATATAGCTATAAACGGATCTTCAAGCCTAGATCAGGAAGAGGACTGTGGTAGGTAAATACACTCCTAGTGACGGTAACCTATCTCAATTACTCTAACCTAACTTTTCAACTACATCACAATGTATATCTCAATATGTTCCTACTCAATAAATCAATATATATATCCAGATATATATCTACATATAACAAGTTTTTTCTTTGTTTTGCTTCTACTTTTTGAATCTCAGTGGTGCCATTACAGCCCATACTCGTTTTTATCATCTACCAATATCACGTTTCTGATATCTTCGATAGACAGTTGGAGCACGATTTTCCGAGTCAACACACAGATTTAACAACATAACCGCTCTAAAACACTAGATTTTTGAGAGAACCGTCAATATTCACTTTGATGTGATACTAGGCTCAAATTTCTCACAGGTAGATTTCTCAAGATCAACGCCTACCCAAAGAAATATACTGCAGTATTTCATAAAGGAGTGACGGTTCAAAGGTTTGGAAATCACTAAAATAATCCTCAAATATTGTATAATGTTCTGTTGTGACTTTGTTAACTATGACTTTTCTATTTGAGGAAGGCTTTATCTGTGCTAGTAACCATTTACTTTTATCGCTGAATGATTATATTTCACATAAAATGTTATTGAAAATGAACCAATAATTAAACATTTTCATTAATTTTTAAAACTTCTAAAATTTTAAACCCCAGTAGGCGGATCTGTCAGGGTGGGCTTAGTCTGTTGGGTTAGGTGGCATAAAATAATGGTGTGGGTTATTTTTAGTCATTTATTGAGTAGGAACTTATTGAGATATATTTATTTATTTTTATTTAGCACCGCTTCTTACTTCCCGTTCTGGCTATACATTCATGTAATAATTACGCTAATGGGTTAGGAATTGGGAAAATTGAATTTAAAAGAAGGGAACCCCAAATTTGTATGGAAGGAGTGTGGAAAACCATTTAGGAACAACCCCTCTCTCAAGTTCACCCAACCGAGATTCAAACCTCGTTCTTTCCGTACTCGGTAGTCTAGCTCAACATGAAACTAGTGCGTTATTTAGCTACGCCACCGAAGTGGATATATTGAGATATACAGTGTGATGTAGTTGAACAAGTTATGTTAGAATAGTTAAGATATGTCCGTGTCACTGTGAGTGTATTTTCAAAAATGACCAAGAATTTAATCCTCTTGACTAATTTTGGATGGGTATTATAAATTATATTTACTAAGTAAAATTGTAAATCAACTGGTTTATATTTTGAAAATATATATTTCAAGTTATTTATTGTACAATCTGAATGAGTAGAAAGATGCGGTGCTTAAGAAATATAAATATATATAATAGATGCGTAATAACATATATGTATATATATTTATATTTTTTTCTGTATATACTCTTTATATATACACATATAAGTGTGTTTTTTAAGCACCACATCTTACTATACATATATATGTACGTATACATAGAATATAGATATATTTATTTATTTTAAGCAGCGCGTTTTACTACCCATTCGGGTTGTACAATAACTTGATGTATACTTTCAAAATAAAAACTGACAATTTTACAAATTTCTTTAATAAATATAATTTAAAATACTCAAACAAAATTAATCAAGAGGATTACATTCTTAGTAATTTTAGAAAATTATTATTGCTGTCTAAGCCAGATAACATGGTTTATACAAAATGCCACTGCTATATACAATGTTTAGTTTCCTCAAGGTTAGTTTGAGCAACACGAAAAATAATATGGGCCTACTATATACATGGTATGTTACTAGCATACCTCACTGGGATAATACGGCCCTTTATGTGCTTCCGCCTACTTTTAAGGGGGTTTTTCGGGAGTCTTAAGGTTAAGATTTTATAATAATAATATTTAGCACCACGTCTTACTACCCGTTCGGGTTATACGCTTTAAGTACTACTTACTTTAATGTATTAGGACTTGGGAAGGTTGAATTAGAGGAAGTGAACACGCATTTGCGTGGAGGGAGAGTGGAGAACCATTTAGGAAAAACCACCCCAGTTCAACCGACCGAGATTAGAACCTCGATCTCCCCGTCCTCGGCAGTCGAGTTTCAACACGATAAGCGCGTTAGCCAACTACGCCACCGAGGCGGGCTTTAAGATTTTATAAAACATTCTAAATAATGTCGAATAAGGAGCATACAATATTTAAGAAGGAAGAGATTTAGAATATAACTTATTTGTTGAATTACAATGTTGTAGTCGTAGTCAAAAAGTATTAAGAGAGAAAATATAATAATAAAACTATAACATAATATTGTAACTCAAATAATAAGTAATGATTATAAATCCATTCTGTCTTAAAATTTAAAAATATGTTTTTAAGGTTAGAAAAATATTAATGAATTATTTTTCTTTCTTACTTTTGCATCGTTTTTTAGACCTATCGCTATTGTGCACTTAATAAATGATAGTTTAATTATGTGTTTAGGGTTTTATATGGACTCATAAGTGGAAAATGGCTGTTAATCGCTTTTTTGTGGGGGCCTAGAACCCAATACACCGTGTTAGTGTGGTATTCCTGAAACTAGAAATTTACTGCTAAGGTTGACCACACGTGAACACTTTGAAAAATAAACAAAATGCTGTATCTTAACGTGTCCTCGTTGGATTCATTTGACCTATGAAAGAATAAAAATTTAATACGATGTAAAAATAAGTGAAGAAACATAGGAATATGTAAAAACTTGAGGGCCATTTCGATAAAAATAATGTTTGAGTTTATTATAGTAGGTGAAGTAACCTTAAATTTAATGTGCCTTTGTTTTTACTCAAAAATACAAAACCATTTTTATTTAATCTCGCAATAGATTTCATTTGGTATCACAACAAAGTTTACATAGTGTGTATATATGTTTAAAGAAATTAAAGGAAAATACCAATCGTCGTGAACATTAAAATGGTTTAGATTTATATTTTACATTTTGTTTTCCTGTGAAATTGATTAGTGGAAATATACGCATAGAAATACTTTCAAAATAAATGAATTTATATTTCCATCCTAATGGAGTGTGATTTATCTTGCCGTCAGTGATTCCACGTAAATAATTACGCGTTTAAAACGTTCATAAATACGTGGAATAACTACATTTATCTTATTTATCTTATTTTTAGCATAGTGCCTTACTATCCGTTCGGGGTACACGCCTATGTGCTATTTACACTAATGTGTCAGGGATTTTAAAGGTTGAATTTCAAGAAAGTGCACCCATATTCACGTGAATAGTTCGGAAAATCATTTAGTATAAACTACCTTCAGTACACCCGACTAGGATCGAACCCCTATGTCCTAGTCTTCGGTAGTATAGCCTATTGCAAGAGTACTGCCTTATAACCATGTGGCCATCGAAGCGGGTTTTCACCTAAATATTGCGCCAAAATGCTATATTAGTAAAATCAACATAAATAAGAATTCTAAATGTCACATTAAACAATATATGTTTCATAAATAAACGCAATAAAAAGACAATCAAATATTTTTGTTTGACATCTCACGTTCCCTGAAGGTCCGTGTTCAAATTCCAGTCAAGATTAATTAACCAGAGTTTGGAATAGGCTACACTATAAATAAAATCTTATTTGGGTTATTCAAAAAATAACACCTAAAAAAATTTAAAATAATGTTTTCATCAAATGAAATAATGTTTAAAAGATTGATTTATAATTTTTGTTTGTTTTCACATTGTCCTAATATCCGTTCAGGCTAAACGCATATTTACTAATAACGCTAATGCGTTAGGGATTGGGAAGGTTGAATTAAGAGTAAGTGTGCTCGTACTTGCGTGTAAAGAGAGTGAACAATCATTTGACAACCACCCTACCCTTATCTCCCCATCTTCGGCAGTCAAATCTTGCTAGAATGACGCCTTGGTTTAGCTCATAAGCCATCGAAACGTGTTCTGAGGATCTTTTTTGTTCTTTAGTAAAATATTAATAAACAAATAGTCGTGAAAGAATAAAAAAAATCTAGACAAAAATGTATTACTAAACTAAATTTAAGAAAAAAATTGTAGACCATCACTATTTAGGTAATGTTGCTTACATTATGTTGGTTTTCATTTCATTAGGTAATAGTAATAATTTAAAAAAAAATCAAAATCTACATGTAGCTTACCTCTACCACCACTTTTAAAAGATTGAATTAACTTGAAAAAAAAACTCATTAATAAACGGTCTTCTCTGATAGGCATTCTTTTCATTCCATCCCACTATCACTGCCTCCTTTTTTTCTATGTTCAAACAATCCCCCTTATTATCACGTGATCGTTTGTAGCTATACGTGCCGTAGTTGAAGCCTGCGCACAGGGGTATCCCCTACCTCCTCTTCAATATCCCACACGCATCTTTCCCCCTTTCACCCCTAGCCGATCACTCACTCCCCTTTCCTACCCTTCCTTACGTCAGCTGTAACACTATAAAACAGGCATACAGACCTTTCCCCACTTCCATTCCGAAACAGGTGGCTGGGGGAAGACTTCACTTGTCACAGATATAATCTAAACAAACCTACCGCTTGTCATCCCAGTCTAGATTTGAACCCAAGGACCATGGCAGCTACAACCAGTGTCAATCTCAGAAGCGTCGTTAGATCCGTCACCGTGCTTTTGGTCGGCATGGTCTTGGCCTGGCCTGTTTCCGGCCTACCGACACAGGTATTTACTTTCATAGTTTGTTTACTTCAAACTTAGTTCTAGAGTTAAAAAAAGAAGTCAAAGATCAAAATTTAGTAAAAGACGTCAGTATTATTTTTTTTAAAGTAAACGCCTTTACAAAGGCACAGTCTAATTTGACATATAGAAAAGTTACTAGATCTACGTAAAGTCATGTAATAATTTGCAGCAGTCACGTTTGATATAAATACCATAAATACCAATAAAATTACTAAATCAACTTTTACAAACTCATACGTCAAGCCATGCTATTTGAAACTCTCATGTTTGATATGATTATATATATAATAAAAGGAAGTGTTTGTCTGTGTGTGTGTGTTTGTTTGTGTGCGATGCCCAGCCGAATCTACGGCATGCAGAGATCTGAAATTTTAAACTTAGGTGGTGGAAGGGGGTCCGAATGCACCTCTAAACCGGATTTTTAAATTTTTAATTAGCTTTGCGGGATTGCTAGTATATATATTAGTACTGCGCCTTACTACACGTTGAGGCTATACGCCTGCGTACAAATTAAGCTGTTTTAGTGACTAAGAAGTTTATATTTATAGTAAGTGTACCCGCATTTGCGTGGAGGTAGAATGTAAATACATTTTAAAACCACTCTCAGTACACCCGACCAAGATTTGAACCTAGATTTCTACGCCATCAGCAGTCATATTTTCTGCGTGAAAAGCGCGTTAGACCATGCAGCCATCGAAATGGGTCTATATATATATATATATATAATAAATATTTATAAACAATACCTAACATACGTTTGTGTTTCTTAAAAGTGAATTATAGCTATGGGAAGCTTAAATTCCTGATGCCTTCAAATCCTATGGTATCATAGAGATGAGAGATTCATAAAATTCTCAAAAATATATCTTGCATGCATTTATTATGGAGTTATAGATTTCAAAATACAAACTTAATTAATAATTGGTAAAAGGAATTATATAGAATTGTTAGACTTGTTAGACTTGTGGGGCTGGGAGAGAAAAAATCACATAAAAAGGACCAAGTTGTAATAGTATAATTAATTTACAAATAATTGTTTTATTTATTGTTTTTTACGAAGTAGATACAGCAAAAATAGTATAATTTATTGGGGGCACTAAGCCCTAAACAACCTTTTTTTAATTAAATTTCAATTAATTTCCCTTTAAATAAAATTTTCCATGTTAAAATATTCGAGGATTAGAGATTCAATAAAAAAAATTGAGATTCGGATCCGAGAAATATAGGCTCATCACTAGTTTATTCCTATCAATATCCAATAATATTTTTTTAGCTTGTATCAGTGAAAAATATAAATAAGTAGATATTTCTATCCATGAAATATATTGGATTAAATATAGCCTTATATAGCAATATGTTGTAAATTTTTATTTTCATTGTTAAAGGAAAGGGAAATTGTTTTAACAACTCTATTAAAAGCTAGTTGTTTGGTTCATTTAGTTGTTTTAAAGAAGCTTTGAATTTTTATGACAGCTCGCATTACCTAAAAAAAAATGTCTCTCTTACAAATATCTGTAAAGTTTCTTGACGTCGTTTGACAACTTAAATAAATATATTTTCGATGCGTATGTAAATTTTACTTTACTAATGTAGCTTTTTAACTGAGAGAAAAGTCCAAAGTAACGTTGAATGCACGAAATAACTGTGCTGAAACATTTAAACGTAAGATCCCACTTTTGAATAGTTGACGATACAGTCTTAATAAAAGCCTCAGATTTCCGTCGCAGCATTTGTTAATTTGTCAATGTTTCAAATATACTCGGGAAAACAGGATTCCCAATCATTCACTTTGTATTTACCATAAGTTATGTTGCCATTATTGAGTTTAGCAGTGGGCTAAGAGAAGGTTAGCGATTTAGTTTCCGACATATTTATTTAGAACAGCAGTACTGCCGTGACATCAGATATAACTTTTGTTGCATATATATTATCCCCTTCATCGATGGGCACAAACTCCAAGTGTCAAGTCTGGTTTATCAGTTATATAGAGGTCAGGGTTCTAATCCCTAACAGGTGTAATGAGGGCAATTTTTTTTTCCTCAATGCCCCTCTACCCTACACCTTTATGTATTTTTAATACGCTAATGAAGTAGGGATGAATAAAGTATAATTTAAGAGAAATGTACACGCATTTGCATGGATGAAGAATGAAGAACGATTTATATTTTAAAATATTCCGTACAACAGATTGTATTTAAACCCCAATCTACCTATCACCGGCAAACCAGACTAGATGAGCTTGGCATTTAACCCACTTTCTCATCAATGAGAGTTAATTTTGTATTAATTATATTTTTATCATTACGTCAAAAAGACTAATGACGGGTTAATGTAGAGGGCAGTCATTTTAGGGTAAATGTACACGAATTATCATGGTGAGAGTATGGTAAAACAAAATTATAAATCACATGTGGAAAGAGATATCCATTAAATTTTGTCGAGTTTTGAACCTCAACCCTCCTGTCACCAGTAACTTAATATATTGAGAGAATAACACCCCAAGACCACGTAAACCATCAATGCGAGTATTAGAAATCAAATATACTTTATTCAGCCGTTGACGTAAATCGAATTTCTTTCTCTTTAAACTCATGCCAACTTTATATGTTTAGGGTAGTGATAAACACCGGGTTTTATTGCGTCATAACTATTTGGGTAGTACCGCATTCACCCGTTCAGTGGCCGCGAGACCGAAGGCGCTACTCTGTCAATAGACTAGACGGCCATATATGGGTGGGTCGGGATTCAATCCCAGTTGGGTGTACTGAGGGGGGTTTTGCTAAATGGTTGCCCAATAGCTCTCTCTCTCTTTCTCTGTACACTCAAATTCATTTACACCTTCTCCAAATTAAACCTTCCTCAACCCTAGCCCATTAGCGTAATAATTAATATGCATAAGCGTAGAACCCGAATGGGTAGTAAGACGTGGGGCTAAAATTAAAGTACTGCATTTGGTAGACTTACTTGTGTTGACAATAATTTATATAAACACATTTCTATAGTAAGCTCCTGACGGGAAGGAACTTTTAAAAAACTAAACGCTTTTTTGTGTGTGTGTGTTCAGTATTAATAACGTTTCACTTTAGTATAAGTATTATTCTATAGGTATTTATATGATCTATCAAAAGCTACAGCTTAAGATCACATGAATTGAAGTATAAATATGTGCAAAATAGTTTTAACTTTCTTAAATGTCAAAATGGTTCCTACCCATCTAAATTTGACTGTATAGGTATACACATTGTATTAACTAGATTAGGTTATACACCTTTATACATATAATATATATACTGTATATAAATATATATACAAAGATATATATACAGTATATATACTGTACTTATCTTTATATATATAGAATCACACTCATGAGGTAGAGATTATAAATATTTACTTTAGAGGAAATTTACCCGTATTTTTGTACATAAATAGTGCTATTTTATTTATGGAAATAAATTCTTAGTACACCTAGCCTGGCTTCGAACCTTTGACCTCCTCCTCACCGACAAATCTGAACAGATTAGACTGGCCTTTAGCTCGTGTGCCTAATAACGAGGGTTTCAATTTAATCAGTTGTTCAACACCATAACTCAGTCGGTAGGTGTATTTCTACTAAGATAAGGGTTCCTGGTTCGATGCCCAACATGGCCGAAACACGTATCATTGGTGCAATGTGAGTTTACTCTTTCACAGTGATGAATTAACGGTGGAGGGCTGGATGTTGTGTCTGTTCTACTGTATATTTAAGTTAATCCATAAGATGTGTGCTGATATAATCAGTCGATTCAGAAAGAGCACGTTTATCACCTCAAATAAATTAATTGAACAATTTTAATAAATTATTTTAAATTAACCATAAAATTACTGGTGTTATGAATGTTTTATTTAAACCGCATCACTTTTTGTTTGTTATTGAATCAATGGAATAATTTGGTTAATAGTTTATTTTGTGTTTATGGAAACCATTTGATATTTTATTAATGTTAAAAAAATGATGTAGCTGAATTAAATTTGCTAACTGGAAATCAAACCACCTGTTATATACAAACATATCCGCTACGACAAATTAAATTGACATAAAATGGTTTGTAGTCTACAGTGTCAACAATCCCTGTACAATATTGTTTGTTATTCCTTTAAATGGATTTCGTGTTTAAAAATAAATGACACGGTACACCACACACACACTTTCTCACTTCTTGAACTAAAAGTGGAAATATTTACTTAAAACTCGTAAGATAATGTGAAACGAAATAACCAATATTTTTGCAGAAACATAATGGAAAAAATAATATCTCATTTCACCATAAATCATATAATAAATAATATACACTGTTGCAGAAACATTGAGAAAAGGGAGCACCTCGAGCATAATAATCAACTTCTCATTTAACAAGACATCAATTAAAACAATAGATATTTAGTAATATCTTGGAAACTATGGGTTTTTATATAACATATTTCAAATAAAAGTTTATTTTTATTTTTAACTAGCAGAAGTATACGGGGTTAGTCCACCCGTGGTAACCACTCAATGGATTACGGTTTTACCCCTAGCAATACTTTTATTTGCTTCGAACAGACAGAAAGAACTCTTCATTTTATTTATTCCAACCCAGTTTTTAATTAATAAAAGGATAAAATACAAATTTTAAAATTTCCTCTTGGATGTCCACAGGGACAGCTAATTTTTAAATGTCAGACCTTTGTGTGCTATAGTTATCGTGCGACTTTCATGGCGGACTTACACACATTCTTTATTTTATTAATATAGATAGTCATCCACTTAGGTGGCCACATGGTCTAAGGTGCTACTCCCGCAGTAAGCTAGACTGCCGATGACGGGAAGATTGAGGTGCGAATCTCGCTTGAATGTACTGAGAGTGGTTACACTCTCTCTCTCTTCACACAAATGCGGGTGCACTTCGTATAAATATAGCCTTCTTAATCCTAAAAATCATTAGTGTAATTAGTACACTAGCATATAACGCGAACGGGTATTAAAACGCGATGCTAAGATAGAATATAGGAAGTTAGCCCTATAACTATGCTATGAAGAGATATTTCGTATCTCAAAGAGCTGCGGAGATATTATTCAAATTATGTAAAGAACACTCTAAGTCAGGGGTCAGCAAGCTGGCTCCCGTAAGAACCATGGCACCCTTTTGACAAATTTTAGGCGCCCGCCTTATGTTGTATTATTTTGTAAATTTTTTGTCAAATAGTTTTGTTTGTTAAATAACAGGTTGGTTGTCAAGTATTATTTGAAATTAAACTCCTTTGTTATGTATTCCTCATTAGTCCTCAATTTATTATTCCATTCATATCTTCATAAATAAGTTTTTAACAATAATCCCACTTTATAACATGCCTCAAAATTTGAGGCACAAATATTTAAATCTGAGGGGTGGTAATATTATAATTTATGTTTTTTTTATTACATTTAAAATATGTGTATTATAAACTTGTCACTAATAAATAAATAAATAAAAGGTTAACATTCAAATGTAAAAATCGTCATTTTTCTTGGGGCCCCCATATTAAAACATATTTTGAAAAATAGCTTTTCATGATTAAAAGGTTGCCGACCCCTGCAGTGTAAGTTTTCTTCACAAAGAAAAAATTAAGTCGCCATTTTGTTTGTAATATTATACAGTGCTTAGATACGATTTTAAATCAAAATTGTTTTAACCAATTTCGAGAAATAAAACACATGTTTTTATTCTAGTCTGATCCCTAAGTAAACTACCTTTTATTTTAGGATTGTTTTGTTACTTCCAAAAATACCTTTGGGGAACCTTAAGAAAATCTTAGATATTATCCACAGCCTGATTGGTAAAATGGTTCCGGTTCTAGGCCGAGATACAGACATAGGCGGACGGCTTCGTGGAAAAAACTTTTTCGGGTTTAGGGAGAGGGTCATAAAAGTTGTCATCCATCAAATTCTCGAATTCAATATTTTTTTTTTTAATTTTCACGATCACAATACTTCTTTTATTCGAGAGGCAACGATAAAATAAAAATGATGGTGAACTTACAATAAAAAAAATGTGACTTGTGGATATGAAATAATAAATTACTAAATTTAAAAATAGTATTCAATTCAATGGTACAGTGCAGAGTACAGTCATTTGCCCCGTTTTTATCTTAAAATATACATTTACTAAAAACTTGTAAGATTTGTGAAACGAAATAATATGTCTATACATTTTTGTAGAAACACTACACTAAAGATCATAAATGAAATAATATACATTGTTACTTACCTACTCTATGGCATTGGGGACTAGGAACACTGTACCAGAAAAATTGAGAAAAGACAAATATCTTGGTCCACTGAAGAGCATAAGAACCAAATTAATTTTCAAAAACATGAATTAAAAAGTATATATTTATATATTTGCTTATAGCTCAGAGATTATTGGTTTTATAAAAATATATTCCCAATAAAGAATTTTCATCTTTAATAGTACTACAACTTTACAATTATAAGTAATTTAGTATTTCAAGAAGTTGTAAAGAAATTATAATAATGGAAATATTTCCCCCCCAAATAAATGTTCATAGTAAAATGAAGATTGCCATCTTGTTTTTAATGTTGAACACTGCCCAGATATAAGATTTAATCAAAATCTTTACTGTGAATTTTGAGAAAAAAAATTTTTTTTTATCTTTTTGCTCTTTTTTGGTAAACTAACCTTAAATTTAAGGTTAGGTATATAATTTCATAAAACTATTGGGGGGACTTAAAGAAAACCATAGGTACCAAGTTTTAGCCCAATCGGTAAAATAGTTTCGTCTATAATCCAAGATACAGACAGACGGCATTGCGAAAACCACTTTTTTAGTTTCAGGGAGTCATGAAACGTCGACATTAACCATCAAAATCTTGAGTTTGATTTTTTGACTATCACAACACATACAATACTTTTTCTCCGAGGTATCGAGAGAAAGTATAAAAAAATTCAACTGACAATACAAAATTACATCTCAAAAATGCTTATCAAGTGTCCAGAAAACTTTTCTATAAGGAAAAATATTGATGCCACATGATATGTAAGGCTTTTACTGGCTTTATCATTGGGATAAATATGAGGAAGGTATTAATTAGAAATGCGCCTGCATTCATTATGATAAGTGATGGTAACATAATAATTATAAGCCATGAGTGGAAATTACCTCAATATAACTGGAAACAATTTGAACCACAACGCCTACATCGTTATCTATGTAATGAATCGTGAGTCGTCTGACATCTTAAGCCATATTAACACCAGTACAAGAAATGGCTAGTTAATATTCCACTATAGATAAAAAATAAAACGTAATGCTTCTACATTGGACTCATTTACTACATCCATATCCTCCGCAAAGAGAATGAGGTAGATTTCTTAGGGTGTATATTTTTATATTACTCTTTCATGTTTAGTTCTAGCAGAATAAAATATTTCTGTTTCCAAACTTTAAAATTTATTATATTGATATAGCTGCTATAAAATACAAAAATAAAATGTTTTCGGTTTCCACTGAAAGGAAATTTAGAAAAACTGAAGTTTTTCTTGTGCCAGTTGTGATAAATCTTATTCTAGATCATTCAATTATATCACCTTTACTCCAATTCCTTAACAACTCTGTGTATTGGTTTGGTGAGAATCTTCCCTGGAGCTTTTTATTCAATTTGAGAACCAAGCTCCTCTGAAGTGTCTGTGAGTGTGTTTGTGTATGCACGCAGATATACACAGAGCATGCGCAGCGTTTACAAAAATATCTCTTTTAAATCTAGTTTTTTGTGTGTGTTTTTTTAATCTCTGCCTATTACTTACCTGTTCTGGTTATACTCATACATTATCATTTACTCTAGTATGGTAGGGATGAAGACGGAAGAATTTTAGATATATTCTACCGGCAATTACGTGGAAAAAGAGTGGGAAATCATTTAGAAAAAAACACCCTCGGTAGACCCGATTGGAATTCGAACCACAATCTCCACGTCATCAGCAGGCAAGTCCAATACGATAGGGACACCTTTAGACTATTCTGCTACTGAATCGGCTTGTAGTAGTGTTCAAATACTATAAAAACGTTACTCTACACATCTAAGTGTATTATTCTTTTGGTGTATTTAAATTACACTTATTGAAATCAGTGACTTGGAGGCTGTAGTTCGAATCCTTTATGTATGTACTTAGAGTGTTGTGATTTTCCTGAATGTTTTCCTACCCTCCCTACAAACAAATGCAGGTACATTTCCTCAAATTCTACCTTATTCATCCCTACACCATTAGCATGATTAAAATGCGCTTAGTCCGGATAGGTAGTATATGGGAGAGAACTCTCTATAAACACATACATTATATTCGTGCTCGAATGATTAACTAGCTTAATCTAAAACAATAAAGCAGGATTCTGGTAGGAAGAGCTGTATCTGACAGCTATAATAGTTACTAAAACAACGTGGATATACTCATACACCAAGTCATGTATGTTTAAACTGTCACGTTTTATTGATTGCACCCAAGTACTATAATACTACACTAGTTATATAGGAAGATGTTTTAAATGTACCTACTGTTATAGGCAAGGAATTTGTATGGTTGAATTTAGAGGAAGTGAATCCACATTTTCGTGGAGGAAGAGTGGAAAAACATTTAGGAAAAACCACCCCGAATGAGATTCGAACCTCGATCTCCCCGTCCTTGGTAGTCTAGCTTAACCCGAAACTAGCGCGTTAGCTAACTACACCACCTAGGGGGGTTTATAATTGTTGAATGAATAAAATTATACTTATGTTTTTAAAAGCCACTTTATTTACTTACTTACTAACTTACTCTATGGCACTAGGAACTCAAAAGTGAATTGCCGCACTTACAAAATGTAAGCAACATATCTCTATATTTAGCTAGCTTTATCCAGTCCTCCTCATTACACCCTATCTCTTTCATGTCCATTCTAATGTTACTTTCCCATCTGCGTCTAGGTCTTCCCAATGGTCTCTTCCCATTGGGTTTGCTAGAAAACACTCTGAACAAGATTCTATATTTCCCCATTTTTACTGCATGTCCTACCCTTCGTAATCTACGAGACTTGATTAACCTAACAATGTCTTGAGATGAGTACAGTGGGAACTCATTTCTAAAAAGAGCTTACTTCCATGATCCTACTGTAATGTTACACATGCAACCCTTGTGTTAAGAAAACAAAAACCACCAAATATAAAATAAATGAAGTGAGAAAGTAGACCACTACAAATATTATATAGCTTTCTTGCATCTAAATTATTTCCTCGAAAAAATGCAATGCTATCCGATAGCTTTGCTCAATCGTTGGAGTATCTTCTTGTTGATCTTAAGACCACAGATTCAAATCCCGGTAAAGAAAAAAACGTTATTACTGGGAGATTGGATTCGTTCCCTTTTCACTTGGTGGTAAAATATAGTTACGAGGTTTGGTTGCTGTACTTCTACATAAATTTATTTGTGATACCAAGTTAGCTATCTTCATAAACACTATTTGAGAAAAATGAAATGTCACCACATAAATATTGGGAATAACTCAAAAGATAGTGTTATTTATTTAGCGAAATGTCTCCAAAACAGATGAGCTAAGAGTGAATTAATCTGAAGGGCCATTATTAAGAACTACACAAGCACTTACCTTTAAGAATTAAATAAAATTACAAAGTGAATAAATCTTACTAAAGCCTAGTGGAATAATTGTAGTAAGTATGGCTTAGTTTCATTTAGCATTATCTTTACTTCATTAGTCATATCCAGCAAACTTTCAGCTGATTATACTAATAGATATATTATTTGCTCTTGCATAACATTATATATACTTCATAAAAGTCAGGTACACTATCCTTGCATCTGATCATGTAGTAGAAGTTTTATCTACCTTTGTAGAGAATCATGTTTACTTAATAAGTCAAACTATTTTTTCAGCTGATCTTGTAATAGAAATTATTATCTACTATTTTCTAAAAATGCATAATTATGTACTATTTCGTGGGTCCCTATCATCCACGGCAGAGCACGTCCTCAGGATTCGGATAGAGCATCCGGCCTTCAGATCTGAAGGGTAGCTTCAAATATATTGAATAAGCAGTTGCTGACAACCGATAGAGGTGGTACTCCAGCTTGGGGCTGGGCGTAGGTGTGATGAGCTCTTACTGTAAAAAAAAAATCCCACCAAGAAACTGTAGCGTTATTTGCCACCCTACTGTGTATTTCCCTATATTTTTCTTCTTTTTGTGAATAGTTTACAATTTATTTTCGTTTGAAATTAAGCACTTCAAAGTTCGGCTACCACTTAACACGCTGTATTGCCGGCCTGTCAAATAATACTATTTACATCCATTCAATAAAATAAAAGGACGGAAGGAACAACGTATAACATTGTTTTAAATAATTTAAATAAGGAATTTGGACTTAAGGAAGAACACTTTCCTTTTATTAAACATATTAATTATCCTTCTAAGAAGTTTGTTGACTCTTCTTTTATTTATTTTCAATGTCGGCCATGATTTATTTCAACGCATGCGCAGATCTGTAAAACAAGTGAGTGGCGGGTTTCGTGATTGTAAAAGAAGAAAAAGAGGAAAGATGTAAATAACTCCAAACTAGCACGCTTTTCAATTCTGACAGATTAAAATAAACATTTTAAACTCTTTTATGAAAAAACATTGTTCATATTCATTGTCATACAGTACAATCTTTATCTTAAATTTGCATTGTATTTTATTTTTATCTTTAGTCCATAGCCAACATTTTATCTTTTATTTTAATATATTAGTTCTCTCTTTGGACTTGGAAGTAAAAAAAATAGAACATTATTAAATTTGATTTTGGAAGACTTTTGTAAAAGACTAGGGTTTTCTTCCTCTGTGTTGATCTAACATGGAACAAAATCTGTGTAGCTCTTAATTTAATTTATTTTTAAAGTGAATTAATGGTTGTAAAGTAAAGTGCGAATAGCAAATGGAAAGCTAAGTATATGTGCAAGAGCTAGACTGTTTATTTTTTTAAGAATTGTTGATGAGTTAACATTAATAAAGTGAAGCAAATTTCTGAAGTTGATGTTGTTTCAGCATGGACTAATTCATGGGTGAGGTCAATCCAACTCTTCAACTTTAAATTCATACTTTCTTTTGGGATCATAATTCATGTAAGAGCTTTCAGAAAGACTATCTAATTCAGAGAGTTAATTAACATTTCATTTTATGTATAAATATTAATTTTATTGGGTTTTTTCTCTCTCTTCTTTTTTGTCTCAACAATACTATTTTATTTTGTCAAATTAGAATTATAAATATCCGGAATTCCATAGGTAGGATTGGGATGTGGTAAAAAAGGAACAATAATAAACTCTCAAAAGTTCCAATAATTGTTATTTTATAAATTTTTTCTTGTAGTCTAAATTACTACATTTTATTTCAACAATCCATTTTTTTTAATTGCTCATGTTTTATTTTAAGTATTCTCCAGTCGTCTCGAATATTGAGAGTCATCGTGCCACTGTCTGAATTAGCCAAGGTAAAGGGTTTTTTTATTACTATTTTTTCTCGTAGATCCTAGGAGTGGCACCCAACAATAGCACAATTTTTATACATCTTGACATTTACTGTTATTAAGTAAACATATTATTTAAAAGACACTAAAAATATACTAGAAATATATATAATAAAAGAATGAAAAGTTTTTTTTTTCACCGCAAAACAACTAAAAGTTTGTCATTGCTGTTCCTGGAGTAAAGTATTTCGGAGATAAACTAATCCCCCAATCGGATCTCTGGGTGGGGACTACTTCGGGAAGGTCATGGGATAGTAAATCTAGGAAAAAGATTGGGATTGGGATGTGGAATGTTAGTAGCTTATATAGGCTGTTGATGCTACATTCAATGAGTGTTGAAGTAAGTAGGGTTGATTAAATATTGTGGCTATACAAGAGGATATCTGGTCAGGTTATAGAATTGTATAATCTGGTGAGTACTTTTTTTTCATGGAGGAACGGACACACATAGCTCAGGAACAGGTTTCTTATCCGCATAAAGAGTAGGTCCGCAGTTAAGAACAAGAAATTCACTAAGAATAAGATGTCACGGATAGTGGTAACAGGGACGCATAATACGGTCATCATCATTGTACATTGTCCTGCAGAAGACACAGATAACCTAATAAAGGATAGGTTATAAGAGGACTTGTTTTACCAGTTACCAACTTATCACATGAAAATTGTGATAGGTGGTGCAAATATAGGGAAGGAAGAATTATGTAGGCTTACAATAGGAAAAGAAACCTTGCATGACGTCAGAAAAGATAATAGAATAAAACTGATAAATTTTACCACTTCAAGAGACCTTAATGTGAAAAGTACTGGCTTCAAGTGTAAGGATTTTCATAAATACACTTAGATCTCTCAAGAGGGGAATACACATAATCAAATAGATCACTTGCTGATAGATAAAAGACGCCATACACGCCTACTCGATAGCAGGTCATACAGATTGCGATTCCAACCATTATTTAGTAGTAGCAAAACTTAGGAAACGTCTATCAGTAACAAAAAAAAGGGATATCATGCAGGCAAGTTAGAAAGATATGATAGAGAAAAACCTACAGATGTTGAATGTATGAATATATATCAAATTAAGATTTTAAATAGGTTTTCTGCCCCAGAGTGCTCAAAGGGTGATGAGGAAATCATGAATTCACAGAAACAATGGAAATCGTCAGGAATAATATTAGAAATGCAGAAAAGAGTGGGATAGGTTTTCGCAAAAGATTAGGAATAAACCATGGTTTGACATCAAATGTTCAAAAATAATAGAAAGAAGGGAAGTAAAATTACATTGGTTAGAAAATCCTAATGTGTTGAGCTTAAAACACATTTAGCAATGCAGAAAGTAAGGCCAGTGCCTTATTCAGAAACAAAATAATAGAGTATTTAAAGGTTAATGTTAGCTGGATGGAACAAAATAGCAAAAATAAGAATATCAAGGAACTTGAATGAGGCATTAACGGATACAGAAAAAATTATTAGGCTAGGGCCAATTTAGTGAAAGATGATAATAGTAAGCTAATGGCAGATACGAGTGAAGTTTTGAGTAAATGGAACGAACACTTTGAGAATATTTTGAATATTCATGAAGAATACGAATTGGTTGGGAGTATCGACATCCATACTGCTGAACAATTAGTCCCAGATCCAAGTAATAGAGAATCTCCATATTCTCTATATTCAATTCCAGCAGAGTTAATAAATGAAGGTGGTGAAAAGCTAATAATAGAAATTCATAAAATGGTATGTTCAATATGGAGCCATGAGGTGTTACCACAAGAATGGAAGGAAGGTATTATAATACCCATTTTCAAAAAGCAAGGTAAAACAGAGTATAGTTATAGCTATAGAAGTAGTTCAATATTCCCACCATGATCTAAGATTTTATACAACATAGCCTTAATGAGATTGATTCCATAGGCAGAAGAAATAATTGGTGGCCATCAGTGTGGATTTCGACGAATATATCAAACAACGGATCATATTTTTACCACTTGGTAAATATTAAAAAAAAAAAGTGAAAATACAACATGAAGGTTCATCGATTATACAAAGATTTTTAAAAGACCTGTGAATAAATTAAAATAAATGATTTAGATTAATTTTTAGTTAAATTTGAGATATACAAAATATTGTCAAGCTAGTTGAGATATGTTTGACTTCTACGCGTGGTAGGGTATGGGCTGGATGTCACTTATCAGATACTTTCGAAATACGCAAGGGGTTAAAACAATACGATAAACTTTCCTCATTACTTATTAATCCGTCCTTAGAGTGTGCTATTAGGGTAATGTAATGAAGTAGGGGAGGGTTGACCCTAAACAGTACATTGCAGCTATTAGGATAGGCAGATGATTTAGATTTGTTAGGCAATAGTATGGAATCTGTTAAAAGATATGCAGACATTTTACTAGAGGCTAGTAAGGAAATAAGTTTAGAAGTGAGTGCTAAAAATACTAAGTAACTTATATGATCACGCATAGAACAAAAATTAAGGTCAACAACTTATAGATTACTGTGTACAACATACATTTAGACAGGGGTAATAGCTTTAAATATTTAGGAACAATTTTTAACTAGCAATAAAGATATAAGATTGGAAATTAGGAAAGTAATATTCGGTCAGTAAGTTGTTGATACCTCGCCCGTTGTCCTGGAAGGGGTGTAAAATTTAGACTATAACAAACAATAATTTTAACGGTTGTTCTCTATGGGTGTGACTCGTGGTATCTTACCTTGCATGACAAAAGTAAATTTAGGGTGTTCCAAAACAGAGGGCTTAGGAAGATATTTGTTCCAAAAAGTGATGAGGCTACTGGAGAGTGGAGTATTTTAAATAATGATGAGTTATATACCGTTTACTTATAAGAAGACATTTTTAGGATAATCAAGGCTCTTAGATCACGATGGGAAGGACATGCAGTGTGAATGGAAGAATCTAGAACCACGTTCAGAGTATTTATTGGCAAACCCAATGGAAAAAAACCAATGAGAGGATAACATTATAATGAACCTGAAAGCGATAGGGTATAATGAGGTGGACTGGATAGAACTAGCTCAAACTAGGAATAGGTGTTGAACCTACTTTTGTAAGTGAGGCAGTGAACTTTAGAGTTCCTGGTGCCACAGACTGAGCCAGCAAATTCAAACGTTTGAATTGCTTGTGCAGTGAACCACGTGGCTTATCGTGAAGATTCGTAAATCTTTGATTGTATTTGCAAGCTTGTGTTTGATCGAATTTCTATTGGAAGATTTGTAATTTAATTAAATTTGCTGGACTTTTATTCTTAGTCAAACAATTTACAAATTATAATTTTCATATTGATAAATACCCACATCTTTAAAGATTAATAATTATTAAAATAATATGTTGAAATAAGAATTAGTCAACTTAATTTTATAAAAAAAATGCTTAACTTATTCTGTTAGTGTTTTAAAACTTAAAATCTTATTTCTATAGGTCACTAAGATACTGTCAGGTATATTCATAGCTTGTTATATTATTTAATAAACCATTAAAATGCAAAATGTTAGTTTAAAATAATATGATTGGTAAAGAATCTTGATTGATAGCTATGTATGCAGTTATAATGTCATTCCTACAAGTGGTCGCATGTTATAAAGTATCAGGCTCACTACTGAATTAACGGTTACAACGATTTTAAGGTTCTATTCTCAGTTAGATACACTTTGGGAGGTGTTACATATTTGATTTTTAAGTGTGGTTTTCCAATACCTTTCCTCCTGTGCACTTTCTTGAAAACTTACCTCCTCATCCGCATACCAGTCGTTAATAAAATATGTAGAGTACCACCATTTATCATAATATCATATTTTTAAAGTATGTCTATTCTTCTTCGTATAAAACGGTATATTTACATGCTATCATTGATAGATTTTATCAAATTTGTTTGATTATAAAGATATATTTGAAAAAAATACACATGTAGAGTTTTCATTTGTTACCCGTTGGTATGATTTAATCGCTGATTACGTACCAAAATTTAAGATCGTAGAGCATCTCAAAGTGAGTTTTTTGTATACATTAAGATTTGTCAGTCAACAAATTGATTATTTAAACCTACATAATCTCTAGAAATAAATATAAATAGTATTTCAGAAACATAAACTGTAATTTACCATCAATTCTCCTTGGATTTGAAGTTGATAATTTTCGTTGTTGATCAAGTTAGACAGAAAACAAATTGATACCATATTCAAAAGTAGGCCTTCAAAACACAGTAATACACAATATATATTGAAAACAGAAACATTGCATTCATAATTACTTATCATTAATTGGCCTTCCACAAATATTAATGTGCATATTCAAATAATTTATTTTAACTTCATTATTTTAATACTTGAATCTGTATCAATTAATTATCTATAAATTTGTTTCGAAAAGGGTATCGCTAAATACCTTTTTTTTTGCTTGTTATTTCATTTTTATATGCACCAATTCTTTACACCCGTTTGTGCTGTATGCGTATTTAAACTAATTAGGTAAGTGTGAGAAGATTAATATTTAGTAAATTACCTCCACATTTTCTTGGAAAGATATATAAGAAAAACTGTTCACTGCACCAAATCTGGCTTCCAGTTCCTACCACTCCGTTACTGGCAAAGCAAATTTAACCATATTAACGACCCAGCCTGTGTGCTCGCCGATGCTAGTTAGTCTACTCTTAACAAAATTGACTCAAATCACTTACTTAAAATATAGACATGAGTATTTTTATTGAGATTCCAATTTAATTTCAATATACAGCAATATTAAATGTAATTCATATCAACACATTTATGCATATTTTTTTTCATCCAGACTATCCAATAGTGTGGTAAGGATGTGGAATATATAATTTATAGGAAGAATATCCTAAATTTCTTGAAGGGAAAGAGGGGAAACGATTTTGGAAAACTAGCTCAGTACACCCATCCGGGATTCAAGCCTCAACCTTTCCATCATCGGCAAACCAAATAAGATGAGACTTAACGCCTTTTCCCACGTTCCCACTGTTATGAATATTTCTCCGTTAAATAAGTGTTTGTCCTATAGTATTTTAAAAAAACTGAACAAATATAATGGTTAAAGAAAATACAGATTTGCTTCTATAACTTTAAGAACTTTATCGAGTGTTGTTAAAACACTAGTTGTTCTTTTAAGGAGTTAAATGGAATTAAAAACTAATACATTCTACCATTTTGTTTGAATAATATTGTTTGTGAAGTAAACCGCTTCACTAAAGATTGTCTCTGAACTATTAAAATATTTCACATTAAAATATGTAGTTTAGCAAATGTTAGAAGCTTTGTTTCACTTTCCTTTGATTTAGGCCTATCTTTTCTTAAACTATTTATTATCTATTCATGTGATTTGAATGAATATTTTGAAACATATTTTGTCAGTGTCAGGTGCTAATCCCATGAACATGTATTCAAAATACAAATTTATCCCATTTGAGTACAATTTTGTTCATTTTTTTTTTCTGAATAAAACTGTCATGGCTTATTATAGAATTAATATTAATTATTATATTTTGTTTCAAAAAGAGTTATTAGTAAAAAATTATTTGTATTTTACTTAACATGGCTTGGTCGTATATTATATACTATTTTATGCATAGCATTGATTTTCTTAGCCAAAATAAAATCTGAATCTTGGAAAATTTGAATTTAAAATTATTTTATTGTTAAAACCAACGAATGAATTCGTATTCATTTAAGTCATATTAATTTTTTTAAATATAAGAGTGATTTAAAATATCATAGGGATTAAAAGTACACAAATCTACATTATAATAACTTATTTTTTTATTCACAACTGGCCAATTAATTCTACAAACTGATTGATAACCTCAATCAATCGAAACTGTTTACGATAAATTCGTTGGTGACTTCTAAACTATAAGTTAAATAGTAAAATCTACGTCTAAGGGGTAATAATATATTTCCTTACACGTAAGGACTCGTTTGCCATATTTCTTAGAATTAGGCGTAAAGAAAGAGAAAGCAATGACCAAAAACATTATTAATTTCATGAGAGTAAAATTCTATTTTGTAAAATCAGAATCTAGGGTTCGAATCCTGTCTCGATATAATTAGAATGTTTATTCCCTAAAACTCTGTCTACTCTCGCTTCATCTGAAAGAGGGTACAATTTCTCTAATCTCTACCTTTCTCATCCCTACCAATTCTAGTAAATAGGTGGATAGACAGAACGGTCACATGGTTCACCCAAAGAAAATAAATTGGAAACGTGATTGTCAAATGTGGCTGTTTCCCTTAAAACGATCCAAAATTAGTTTTATATAATCTGGGTGCAAATAATAGATTTAAAAGAGATTAATAACAGGATTACATTTTGTAATCTTACAATAAATATACCAAATACTAGCATTTTGAATAGCATTTTTTTAATGTTGAATTTTAATTATGGTGTTTTAGAACGGGTATCTACGTTTCACCAAATTTAAATTCAAATTGGAACTCCTAAAAAGCTGATATAAATAATATTTTGTTAGAGGGAGACAGTAAAGAATTAATGGATTATATGAGTTGAGGTGATATGATTTATTTCATAAAAACAATGCTTGATAACCAAATGGGTTGAACTAAATATGAGTTTTTGGCTTTATAAAACCTCGTTCAAAGTACATATTGACAGAATAGGATGTGAAATACTGTGTGTTTATCAATAATTTGATTTGTTTATTATATTTCACAGGAAAATTAACACGTTGGTCACTATTTATTTATTATTTTTTTGCTTTAGTGATGCAAAGCTAAAAGAGCTTCATACATTACAAGAAAACTAAAGTGTAGAAGTATCCACATTTTCTTACATGTGTTTGGTATATGATCAAATGACGAGGAAAGACCACGTGGCTAGTGCGTCTGCCTCTGACCCAAGAGATATGGGGAGCATATGTAATTACAGTTAAGACAGTAAAAATCTTGGATAGCTTTAGGAAGAGTCGTGGTTAGTTCAACTGTTAGCAACCCTGACTCGTTTTAATAAAGTTATCTAATTCCCTTTCTATGTTGTTTCTTTAGACTATTATATAGCTTTAGTTAGTGCCTCTCAAACTGTGACTCACGTATCTCTAGGGTAACGCGAATGATTTCAAGGGATATGCGACGTACCATTGACTTGTATTAAGCTGGGTGCCCCCTTGAGGCAAGAGGCAGCAAGGCACGGCAAACCACAGTACATCAGGTATTCACTCATTTGCCGTGGCAATTCTAATATGACGAGTGCAACATTTGTTACAGTGAATCTGAAGATGAAGTGTGTCTGTAGCTCTGTGAGCTCAGGAGGAGGAAATGCGAGAGGTTATAACGTGGGTTCGTGAGATCAAAACCAATATATATATATGTTTGATGAGCACCATCACCCATTGCCAGACCTCTTGATAAACGCAAAGGAAGCTATAAAATAATTGTTACTGTATCAATAACTATTTTACGAGCTCTTTAATCTGACTGGTCCTCTTACTTAACGCCAAGACACCAAATTCCATGAAGCCATTACACCTGAAGAGAGCTACCCGAATCCTCCCGGAGATGTACAAAATGATCCTAATCGAATATTACTGCGCCTTGCTCCTTCGAACTTTCACCCAACATGGCAAGGGTTGACAAGGTAACGCAAGATACCACGTCTCCAGAAGTTTCGAGACTTATCTGACAAAGGTGTGGCAAGCTGCAGTAAGCGCCGTTACCAAAGAAGTCTCCGTAAGCTATGTATGAAGTTATCTATGCGTCGCCTTTAGTTGCGCTACGCCGCTTATGTGTGCTCTTACCCTAAGGTAGACTTGTAATGGGCTACTGTAGTCATAAGTGTTAATAAAATGGGTTTTTCTTTATTGGGGCATTAACACCGTGGTTATTAAAGATTTAGTATGACAGGAAGTGTGTATACGGGTGGATAGTTGCCTTGAGATAAGATTGAAAAACCACCATGAAAATCACAATGTTGGAAACAACCCCTACTACAACCTACCAAACATTTTAACCTAGACAAATTCAGACCGTCTGGACCATAGTCAGTTATACGGCCCACTACGCCAACCCTGCCACTACACCGAGCTTTACATTTTGACTTACTATATTTTTTAAACTGGATAAGGATGGATTTTAGTGTTTGCGTGAAACAAAATCAAGTGAGATTTCATCAAACTCTTTGGTAAATTACAATATTTCACTAGATTCCATTCTGTATATAATAACTCTGGACCTTTTTGAAGAAATAAACCATTAAAATAAAATAGGACCCTATTAAGTGAGGAATATTGCCCCCGTTAAAAGCCAATATAGTTTTTATATGTTATGTATAACTCTTGGGGATTCACAACAGCCACGCCTCAACCATGAGAAAATAACGACGTCATGATAGCCGTTGATTATTTTCATAATTAGTTGGTGAATACCTATCTTTGTAACAGTTTTCTATACGCATGGTCTCTTGCGTTGCCATATCATGTTTATTTGGGGTTGTTTTTGTGCTTCACGTCTTGCCACTTGTTTGGGATGTTTTAATATTTACACTGTTGGCTTAGGGATGAGAAATATAACCGCATCTGCGTGAGGGGAGGTTGGGAAACTATTTAGGATTGAAACCTGTGTACAGCCGACTGGGATTCGAACCTCAATCTCCTCATCATCATCACTCTAGTACAGTTCAAGAGTGACGCCCATTTGACCACTGATGCTGTTTGACGTATCATGTTCATTTTTTTTTAATTTTAAGAGTCCTTTTTGTTAAAAAGGCTATTCACTTTAAATTAACATCAGTGAACCCGCGTTGTAAACGTCAAGCTCATCTAGTCTTTTTTTCTACTGACGGTAAGTTAGGGTTCGAGTGCCACCTGTATATTCTAATGGTATTATTTTCTAATTCTTCATCCCCGACCAATTTGGGTCCACTTAGACAAAATTATAACTTACTCATCCCTACCCCATTAATGCAAACATGTACCAGATGGATGAGGCTTTTCCTATTAAAAAAATGGGACTATTTTATAACGCGAGTGTGAGGGAAAGTTGCGATGTAATTCATCTTGTAAAATTGGTGAAAGGGTGAAATTGGAAAAGTAGGTAAACATAAAGTGACTTTGATTTAGGGCAAAATTTAAGGTTCGCTGCGAGAGAAATTGCCATTGAATGAGCAGCTCTCAGCGATAAAATGTGAATTCTGATATATATCAATGTTGCAAAATCTACTTTCACGTATTCATATGTATAAATTTATGTGATCTGCAGATTTCAATTTTTATAGATAGTATAGACGCATTTAAAATTACATTATTTATATTAGCTTGATGTTTTAGAATATTGTTTTAATCAAAATGCAGGCGAAAGTTCTGAACAGTTAAAAAGTTTAAATTTTAAGTTTAAATTGTTTTTAAAATGTGGGATGAAATAGATAAAATCCTTTGAAACAATCTCACACAATCTTAAAATTTTCTCTTGTGAACCTATTAAAGAATGGTATTATTTGATATAGGGAGGATAAAGACACGTTAATAACTTTTTGCTTTAATCTTATAATAACAAATCTTTGTGTAAAAGTTCGTTGAATTTTTGTAAACCTTAACCCTTTGTTGACAGAAGGTACTTTTAAGTACCATTAACTTTCTTACATGTTATTGCCCACCAAAGTTATGGTACAATTTTTTAAAGCTAACTATATGATTTTGTGGTCTACTAGACTCATACAATACACATATATTTTCCTTTTTAGCAAAATTTGTATATTTCAATTATTTCAGGCTATGGTACTTGCAAGTACCGTTGGGCTATACAGACTCTAAGTTACAAACATATACTAACCTACATGGAATAAAGAATAATATAATTACTTGAATATAAATAAAATTCTGAAATACTTTTTATATGTATTAGTATTAATTGGCTCTGGAAGGGGAATAGTATTGATTATGTCAACATCAACTGATCTATGCAGATGATTATTTGTCTGTGAACTCGTTGATGGCTGAGAATAGTATCTGTACTTTCATGCTGTTTTGACAATTCAGTCAGGAAAATGTCATCAAATGTGTTTCCAGTAGAAATATCTCTAGGAATATCCTCAACATCATCATTTTGTTCACTATCCAAATCATCATCAGATTCAATATCAGTGTCAGGATTATTGTCCTCTGGAAGCTCGTCCCACAAAATATCTAGAATTTGTTTGTCAGAAACAATAGGCTTACACGTGTTCAATTTCTTGTCTGCCATAACCTATATTAGGCCTATAGAGTAAACCTAGCATGAAAAAGTGTTTTACAATTGTTTTCAATTGCATATATTTTATAACAATATAACTAATATTGAAAAGGGGGACTTACTTGTTTTTGTTTTACGTTAATTATTAGTAGCCCAACGGTACTTATAAGTCCAATTCAAAATATATCCTAAACACTTCTAGTAGCCCATTGGTACTTCTCAGTCCACTACATTTATAACCAAATAAATCAAATATGTTCACTGCTATACTTCTAAAAATATCACTGGAATATCCTAATATATAACTAAACACAATGCTTATATATAATATTTAAATTTCTAGCCATAGCACTCATAAATAAATTTACGAAAAGATAAACCAATACATGAAGTCATAGCATGACACTATCAATAATAAAACAACTTTCTGTTTCTACAGAGTATGTTCAATGTGATAAAAAAAAATTTTTTTTGTGAAGGAAGAAGGTACTTAGAAGTACCAACGGGCCCTTGTGTTGACATAATTGCCAAGTAATTTATTATATGGTCTAAAAGAAGGTGGTACCTAAAAGTACCATTGGTCAACAAAGGACTATACATTTTACCTTATAGCTGGGCAACAAAGGGTTAAACTTGAAATGTTTAATTGTCCACAAACCGGCTAATATATTAGCCTACATTTAGTTGAAAACTACATTAAAAATATCAAACGACTTTTTAAATAATACGGGATCTCTAAACGTCTTGACGCGTCTTAATGATCCACTATGTGACATTCTTAAAGAACAGGATTGTGTACACGAAATTTCGCTATGGGTGCTACAAAAGACAATTATGACCCACCGTTGATAACCGTTTGGCAAATTTCATTAGGGGCGTTAATGCTCATGTAATATCATCTCTACGTTTAACCTGAACGCGTGGTGGTATATCAACAAAATATTTTTTTAGCATCGCGTCTTACTACCAGTCCTGGCTATACGCTAGTAATAATATCATCTCCAAAGATAATTACTACGATACAAAGTTATTTTGACCCTTCACTGTCCATAATTTAGTGTTGTATGAAGCTGATATTCGTGACTAAATGGTTCTAATTTTTTTTTAATTTGGTACATTGCATATTAATACTCGTCCTACCCACCTGCATTTAATTACGCTTATGTGGTCAGGTAAGACATGGCGTGAGAGAAGAATTTTTTATGTTGGATTACGATCAAACTAATAATGTAACGATACGTAAAGGTTGTCCTCGTACTTTTAAATGGAATCCATCAAGATGCAGTTAACTTAACGTTCTCTCAATCTCAAAATTGTCTAGACGAAATTCCTTGTTAAGTAAATGGTACCACGTGTTTCTGCTAGCCTATCATATTGCAAGCAACGTGGATACGGCTATTTAGTACTTCGTGTGTTTGCAGATTTGGTATGCATATTAATTATTCGGTATAATTAGTTTGTCCACGTTTCGCAAACACTTAAACCGTGTAGCTCCTATTCTATAATTTCAGTTAACTTTTATTGTAATTACATGAAGCCTACCCATTTCAGTGGACGAACAGTCTAAGGTGGGTATGGGCAAACCACGTCCTAGGGGGCAAATACTGGTCGCGGTATAATTTAAATGTGTTACGTTGTGAAGCAGGCTTTTTAGAACACAACAAAATGTATTTTTATAAAACTATGCCAAATTCAACATTTACAAATTTGGTAAATCATGTCTAAAAGTACATGGCATGGTTTGTTTGCATCCTCATATTTATTCCAACAGTTATTTTCAACCCTGCAGCTTAGGAGACGTGATCTTATAAATTGACTTACTGTTGTGCATCTGTCTTCTCTCTTGAGAATCATCTGACAGTTTAACCCAGATTTAAAAAACATGCCCTAAGCTTATTCACAGTTTCACTCATCTCACACCCCACCTTATAAATCTTCTGAACGAACTTAGAAATATACAAAGCCACTGAGGTGTATACATTATAAATGTATTAAACCTATTCATATTAGTCTATTATGTGTGCTTATCAGTTTTTTAAATGAGACTTGAGGAAAACTTAATGCATACAAATCATTGGCCTACCAATTATTATTTTTTAATTGAGCCCTTCTGTAACTAAGTTTGCACATCCCTGGTCTAAGGTGTCACTCTAGTGTTAAACTGGCCAGCTGGTGATGAGATTAGGGTTAGAATCCTGGTCGGGTCTAATGAGAGTGGTTTTCCCTTAATGTTTTCCCATTCCCTTTTCACTAAAATGTGGGTAGACTACCTCTAAAAAGCTTCCGTTCTATTTCTGACCCCTTTAAAGTAATTATCATATATGCGTAAAACCAACCTGAATAGGTAGTAGTACGCTGTGATAAGAAAATTATAATTTATGCCTAATCAGCCTTAAATTCTTGAGTTCCATTTTAATGAGCAATTTGTTTCCAAAATGGCTAAATTCATTTTCTTTGTTTTTCTAGAGTTGTTACGTTAATTTACGTGAGTCCCTATCACACAATATGTTTCTTCACGTTACGTGAACGTTAGGTTAATCGTTATCACACAATTAGGAAAACCACCCTTATTACATCCGGCTGGGATTTAAACCTTGATTTTTTTGTCTTTAGAAAGCTTGACCCAAAGAGATTGACACCTTAACCCACATCCCTACCAATGAGAGTGCATCTAAATAATCGACTTCAAGTCTAAGATAAACTGGATCAATTGAAGATGTTATCTAAGTTAACTTAAATAGCTCTTTGGTTCTTCATATATTCAGACAATTCTAAAATAGCTTGGAGCTGCCCTTAGTTATCGTACCACAATGCATTGATTTTAAACCAAAATAACCTTCGTAGTCTATTGTAATACATTTTAAATGGGTGAGCTTTACAAGAAAATGCACTTAGGAAAACCATGTTCACACACTTTGAAACAATTGGCTAATTGGGGCTTATAAATATTTCTTCCGAAGACTGTGCCATTATTATTTAATTTTCAACACAAAAAATCAGTAAGAAGGTAAAATGGGAAGTTGGCTAATTGACAGAGTGAAGGAACGCGAAAACATTTAAACTTTTAAAAGAGTAATAAAAGTCTTATACTATGTCAATAGCAATAAACTTTACACGTGATTTTTTTTCGACCACGTTTACACGCTAGTGAGAAAGCAATACGTCCACCTTTCTCTTGATATTTCTATAATAACCCTGTGTTCAACAAATTAATACAACAATACAAGAGTACATACTTTCTCATAGCTGAGAACAATATTTTCAAAGATTTGTTATCAGTAATCTACCATTAATAAATTACTATCTGCAAACCAAGAATACAGTGTTTTTACTTTCTCATAATTATCTAAAGCAATGGTTTCCAACTTGGGGGTTTCACCGACTTGGGCGGGGCATGGAGCACTACCAAAAGGGGGCGTAGAACACTTAGTAAATAACGTTAAAAATCAGCTAAGAATTGAAGACATATTTTCTTTTAATCCCTTTTTCAAAGTAAGAAAGTTATTTTTATCTTTCAGTATTGCCAACACTCTCTGCCAGATTAAGGGACCAACAGAATGTAGGACGCTCGTATGTATGCACATGTTTATTTTCAAACGCGCAAGACTCATATTTGCCCCCCNCCTCACCCCAATTATCTCTCCTCTCTACCCTCCACTAAACTACCTTGGTGGCCACGTGCAACACCGCCGAGTCTTCAACTTTGACTCTCAAAATAACCAAACAACGTCTTCGAATTGATTTTCGGTGTGCTCTGTCAGACATTAAATCCAATATTCGACAACTAATGAAAACAAAACAGTGCCAACCGTCACACTAATTTTTTTTTTACCACTGAACTGTCAGTTTTACATTGATTTTGATATAAAATAAAGAAGTGAAAACAAAGTAAAAAGTTTTAGAGATTTTATTATAACTATTCCAAAAAATAGTGGGGGAGGATTGAGGGCTGGGGTCGCGTGGAAATTTGATGATCTACAAAGGGGGGCGTCGGATGAAAAAGGTTGGGAACCACAGATCTAAAAAAAAGTATTATGCTTGGTGCTTGTGAAAAAAATAATATTTAGAGAGCCTGATGAATCTCTACGTTTTATGTTTTCTTGAACACAAATATGTTTATTTTACAATTCTGTCTGTATCTACATCTGTCTGTCCGTCGGTCGGTCTGTTTGTTGGTTGGTCGGTCGGTCTATCACTGGCCACGAATACAAAATGGTTTGATGAATTTTGTTCAATTTTGATATCTAGATTTCGGGACTTTATTTTATTTTGAACCTTAAATTAAGACTAGTTTAATGATGAGTGATTTTTTAAATTCCAATTTTTCAAAAATGGCCATAACGATTATGTTTGAAATTCATATTTAGGATTTGTTTGACATGAACAAATATTCGTTGAATTGTGGTTTATTAATGGAAAATTGTTGAGAATTCGATACATTGTCAAATGGCTATCATAATTTTGTTTAAAATATATATTTGGGGATTGTATTGTATGATAAATAATATTGTAAGCTTGTTTTCGAAGTAAAAGCTCGTTTATGGATAGTTTACTAATGATTGATTTTTCAAAAAAATTGAAATATTTTAGAAATGCCTCTAACAATTTTTTTTCAAATGGGTATCTTGTGAGTGTTTTAAATGACCAATAACACTGCATACTTGTTGATTGAGGGAAAACTTGTTTTAAGGGTAGTTTAATTATTACTTTATAACTTGAATATTTTTTTAAAAGACTTTAGCAATTTCGTTCAAAATGGGTATCTGTTAAATGTTTTAAATTATAAATAATTATATATTTTGATTTTTCTAAAGTGAATCATTTTCTAGTAGCTTACTGATATTTGTAAAATTAGAATTTTTATTAAAATATCTCTAACGATTTTGTTTTAAACTGGTATCGGGGAACTATTTTGCATCATTTTTTAAATACATTAATTTAGGGAAAATTTGCTTACACCAAGTTACAGAAAGTTTAAAATCTCTCAAAATTGGTCTTAAATATTGAGTCCAAAATGGGTACATGGTTGTAGTTTTTAATTATATATAAGAATACGTTTTATTTTTACAAATAATCATAATTTTAGGGTAGTTTAAAATGACTATTTTTATTTTTGAAATTGAAAAATCATGTTAACAATTTGAGATAGAATATATATATATATATATCTATATATATATATATATATATTCAGTGTTTATTTTGATGAGGAAAAGTTAAAAATGAATAATTTACTGAAAACCCATTTTCAAAAAGTTCTAAATTTTCAAAAAACTTATATCATAAAATTACCTTTAATTTTAGAAGTAAGAAAAAAATTTATCAAATCTTTTTAGGCTCTAGCCCCAGATACAATCTAACATAAAGAGAAATAATTGTTGTCCACTTTTCTTTTAGATTGGGGATGCATTTAACATTATCAACAATCACAATCTCGAGGCACAATAAGTTTACAATTATAATAGTTCTTCTTAATGACAAAGGGAAATACCATTAGTTTCAATTCATTATATCCGCATGACTTAGATAGAAGATACCTAAAGTGTTTGGAGGTGCTGGTAAACAGTTTCAGTCCGAATTTCATAAGAATACTTTTTTTTTACAGTTACATAAGTCACTAAAACAACTTTCAATTAATCACACGTCAAATATTATAAATGCAGTTGTGGGCTTAACGTTTAATAGATTATATTAATGCCTATGGAGTTATACTGATTATAAATAAAAAATGTAAAAATCTTTACCGCAAAAACAATGTTCTTGTTTTTTTTTAAAGATTCCTACCACACTTGTTAATTGCATTTTCTAGTGAGCAAGGCCCATATTTTGATGATATGTCATATTTTTTTCAGTACATCACACAAACATGTGCACTATGTTTATGGGCATGATCCCCTCGTTCTGGAGACGGTTTCTTATTGGCCATTCTTTGTTTATTTGTTGCTTTTTTGTCATTTTGGAATGCTAGGTCATATTTTCTTAGCTTGCTTCATTTTTATATAGTAATTTATAGACAATTAAGTTGAATAATTATACTTTTAAACACTAACAATGTTTTATAAATATATAAATACTCGCATATTAAATTTTGCAACGATCCGTTTTCGCCATGAGAAGATAAAGTTGATAATAAAATTTGTTTCCTCCTTGCTTGAATGGTTTTAAAATACAACTCCTTTTGAGACACTAAGGCTGGCCAGCATTGCATTGAGAGGGGGTAGCTATTACTTCTAAATCAGATATAATAATTATATGAATCAATAGTATTCAACACGATGCAAGATGTTAGGTTGTGTTTAGAACCACGTCTTATTGCCCGTTCCGGTTATACGCTTATATGCTAGTTACGATAATAGTTTTAGGGATGAGGAAATTTATATTTAGAAGAAATGCACCCATATTTGCGTGGAGGGAGAGTGTAAATCCCTCAGTACACCCATACTAAATTTGAACCTCAATCACCCTGTAATAGTTATTAAAAATTCACTCCATGAGTTTTGTGTTCAATAACTTTTTTAGTCAGTTTTAAAATCTATATTTATAATTTATTTATATTTATACCAAAAGCGTTTGATTGAAAATACATAGCTATAATAGTTGCATTAAGCCTAGGGTTTCTATTTTATCTTACAGTACATCAAAACATTACCCAACACTTGTTAGATAAGATATTATTTAATTCTTATTTGTAAAATTTACAATTTTTTTTTTAAATGTATATAAATCAATTTTGTGTGGATTTATTTCCTTTAAAGATTTGTACAATATTTAAAAATTTAAGTTTATTGTTCCTGCCTCTAAATTGCAACCTAATAAGTTTTTTATCTCTTGTATCGACATTAGTAGGGATCAAATTGCCCTGAGATTGTATTTTTATCATCAAATTATTTTTATTATTTTATTGTAATGAATGGGAAGGCTAACTTTAAACTTCAACTATAAATCTGAGAAATAAATATAAGTCTAAAGTGAAAAATTAATTTTGAGTTTTCCCCGTTTTCAGTCCTGTTCCCGTGGTAAATTAATATTTCCCGCCCGAAATCTTTCTAAGTGCATCGTGACCCCTATCGACGGGCTAACAAGAAGCTAGTGATAGATAAATATCTTCTGTAAATTTCTTCCAGTTTTTAAAAATACGGGTCCCTCATTGGTTCAAATTCAAACTTTGTGATGAATGGCAGGATGGCTGGGAGCGCTGAGTCACGGCACAGACTAGGTTATAAAAGGGACACTATAAGAGGTCAAGGTCTCGCCCTGCCTCCTTCATGCGCTCCAGATGTAAACCTCGAATGAGTGAATTGTCCGACACTAGTCTCACACCCTCCGGGGATTCCTTCATTTACACAGACCAAACTCGGGACAGGTGCTAATTGCTGTAGCGTGAAACCTAACGGTGACAACAAGTTACAGCAAGGCGTAAAGCGGGACTGGCTGCGAAGCAATACTTCGCAGTCGGAGTCTGTCCTCCGGGACACCACTCAACATACAAAGCCACCACCACTGCACAGAGGGGGGCACATTAGCCCTTCCACACCTGGCCACTAGCCTGCCCTTTTCAGAGCTAAGCGAAATGGCCACCACAAATACTTTTGAAACTCGCCCAGTATTTATCAAGCCACGGACTAACAGAAATGCCAACTTCTCCAACTCCAAAACCAACATAGACTCATCAGACATGGAAACCGACCACGACGGAAACGGGTCCTTCACACTTGTGGACAAACTCAGACGAAAGAGGAAGTGCAAGAACACAGACAAGGCGACGGCCAAGAAAACAATCACGACGGTCGACAACAAGTACCAACCCCTCAACACCGAAACAAAAACAAATAATGACATACCCTCAGCAAAGGCAGACACCAACAAGAAGGAGAGATTCCCACCGATCGTCACCGTGTGGATCCACAACTACAAGAAAATCACAGAGATCTCCAAGAACACTGAAACCACCACTGGGGTGAGCTACATCAAAGATGGACTAAAGATTCAGACCACCTCAGCACACGACTTCCAACTAATTCAAACGCTCCTGAAATAAATGAACCAGGAATTCTATACGTACTCACTTCCCCGAGACAAGCCTGTGAAGGTGGTCATAAAGGGGCTGCCACCAAACCAGCAGACATCAAAACCGAACTGATTGACTTAGGCTACGCAGTGACGGACGTGAGACAGTTTAGCAGGAAGACAGAAACCCACACCACCATCTTCGGAGTTAAGTAGTTAGCGGGGCGTATGGGAACCCCACTTCCGCTAACGTATCAAAACACTTTTTTCCCTCCCCTTCCCCCACCCCTGACCT
>CABEEJ010000507.1:0-21858 GCA_901482245.1 Timema douglasi
ATTAGTACTTAAAGCGTATAACCCGAACGGGTGGTAAGACGCGGTGCTAAATATTATTATTATTATTATTATTATTATTATTATTAAAATAAACATCTGCTGCCAAAGTGCGGTGGGCCGTTATACTCCTTTCTTTTTCAATATGTTTCTATTATTTCATGTATGTCCGTTGATAAAATAGGTTCTTTTTAAAAATTATTTTACTGTTAAAATGTATATTAATTCGTTTCGCTTATTTTATGATCCACCTTACGCCCGTTTGTGAACTCAGTTTGTAGTTATACACATGACATGGTATTCTACTGTTTTGTTTCAAATATAAAACATCTATTTTAATGTATTGATTACCATAATTGTTTTGGTATTGTCATAGTTAGTTCTTTTTACTGTGCATTGAGACATTATACTAAAGATGTCAACTTGATGTTTGATTTCCTAGCATGATATAGAATATTTGAGGCTACACGTGGTTTGATTTTTATGTTAAGGACCGAGAAAGTCGGTGCAATGTACTATTTATGTCAATAAATGTTAAGACCAAAAAATATCGTATTGACGATGTAAGCTCTATGAAGTATCCTAAATAGCATGGTAAAAATAATAATTGGGCATACCCTCTTCGGCGGCCGCATGGTCTAACGCGCTACTTTCGTGTAAGACAAGACTGTTGAAGACGGGGAGATCGAGGTCCAACACCAGTCGGGTACACTGAGAAGGATTTTTCTTAAATGGTTTTCCACTCTCTCTCTTCAATCAAATGCGGACACATTTACTCTAAACTAAACCTTCCTAATCCCTGACATATTAGTGTAGTTAGTAAATAGGCTTATAAACCGAACGTGGTGACGTGGTGGGAAGTGTTGCTAGGTCAAGCAGAGTTAATTTAAACTGTACCTTCGATTTGTTCTCATCACTTAGTGGAACACTTATTGGCCAGATATTAACGAACAATACATTATCATGTAAGGTAAGTAGAGCAGAGCTTATGAATGACTGCCCAAATGAGGCCAGAGTTGATGATAACATATCAGCGTTACTGTTTTAACAAGCTCTGCATACCCTGGCAACAATCCTCGCCTAGTACCTGATGTGTAGCATTCATGATGATACAAAGGAATGCAATTGGTGGAGTTTATTGTGAACAAAAAAAAAAGGCAAAGGGATTTACTTAACCAGTAAGCATATTAACAGGAGACTCATTCATCTAGTGTTACATGCTTGGGAGTCCTACTGATATTAGTTTATAGGTGTTTAGGGCCGCACACAGAAATTCTTCTTAGAGAGTCAGAGGTAAAAAAGTTACAAGTCAACAGTCAATCCAAGCCATTACTCGTATATGATTCATACTTTGAACAAATGACCAATTACTTTATGAGAATACATAAAGATTATACAGTTTAAAGCGCATTCGGTACATCATCTAGCTATTTACTGTAATGATAAATAATAATTTAAATAGATTATATATATAACATGAAGGGGATTTAACATTGTTAAATCATTGCTTTGTATTATAATTTTATTTATCTTTCATGTTCACCGGGGGAGGGGGGTTCCGGACCTGGTGGACCCACCTGTAGGTGTTTATCTTTGAGCTAAGATTATACAACTAATAATTTGATAAAGTAATAATTAATAAGTAATAATTTGATAAAGATAGCATCGATGTTTGTCTTTTCTTTCTTAGTTTAATAGATTTATTTTATAGTGTTGACAATTTTGTGACATACTAACTAAGATACCAGCAACATTTTTTTTTCAGCTCAGTTTTGGTTATTATTTATTTATTTGTATAATAGAACATATGCCTTTAAGAAATAAATAGCATTTTAACATACAATATTTCTCTGTTAAAAGTTACATAAATACGTAGCTAGGCCCTTTTAAAAAACTGAAATTGAATAGGATCTAATAGCTTAGTGCAATTATTTCCCATTTTGAGCCAATTCTTGACATTTTTCTAAACAAACTACATTAAAAAATTCCCTAATCACAACAAAATGTATTTATTCTGAAAGAGTAATGTTAAAGGGTTACAGGACATTGGTACTCTGATTGGGATAAGGCATAATTATTAATTTTTTTCGAGTAGCCCGTTAGCATATATGTTTTCAGGACACTATGAGGTGTCTTCTCCAGCGCGGGTAGTTTGAACTGATTTTTCCTCCCTAGGATAAATTTGGAGGGTGTTTTCAGGACGCAGCAAGCATGTGTTCTTTCTCTCTCACACAGACATCCACCTCCACTTGCAGGAGGGGGAGATCGAGGTTCGAATCTGGTCACGTGTCTTGATGCGGGTGAGGAGGAGGAAGGATACATTTTTGTTGGAAGGAGGGTGGGCGAGGACTCACGTGCGGATGTACTCACGTGAGGCTCGGGTGGTGGGGGTGTTTTAGAGGATACTCCTTCCCCACCTCTACGCTATCATGATGAAACTGTACGGAATAATTTTCTTGAGTTCCTGTACTTAATAACGGACTGCAATAATCTTTAAAAAAGGATTACCCCTCTCTCTTGCACTATTACAATCTTAAAAGGATGCGAGGGAACATGTGTGATGACCCCTCGCACTTAGGGAAGATATTTAGGGCTGAATTTATTCACGCTGATATGACTCACGCGTCATTGACCCTGGAGGTTGACAGATGTGTTCTGTATGGAATAATATTCTCGTGTTCGTATATTTAATACTGGGCTGCAATAATTTAAAAAAAGCATTAATACAGTCTTAAAAGGATGCAAGGGGGGCGTGTGTGAATGTACTCTTTTTCTATTGCACACACATGGAGCAATTTTTACAAGCGTATTCATTTGCAAGATCTTATAAGGGTACCCCCTCCCTCTCGGTCTTAATCCGTACACTAAATGTAATTTTGATGATAGTCTTTCCAAGTACCACCACTTCACAGGAGGAGATTGTTCAGATAAATTCTTCAAGGCGCTCGTAGATACGGCAAAGCGCGTACTTGACTACTATAGTACTATCTTTCCGATGACGCCTCCAACTCCCACTCAAATAGATTATCATTACACGGCCTCTCATTGCCATATATGTTAAAAGCCTTAAAAGAAAGATGATATTCGCGTTATTGATTATTGCCGCTTGACTGGACTTTATCGTTGGAGTAGTCATGTGAAATGCAATATTAATTACAAGAACCCAAACCACCTGAGCGTTGTAATCCATAATGCGCGTTGCTACGACAATTTTTTCCTTCTTGAAACGCTTGTTGAACGTAAAGAGACCGATACGTTCACGGGAGAGAGCGTTCTCATCAATTTGAGAAAAGTCAAAGTCATTGGAGAAACTATGGGGAGATTCAAAGTGATCATGAAATATATTCGGCACGGGTTTCGAGGGATTACGATTAAAATTATAGACAGTTTCAGCTTTTTATGTATATCTTTAGAGAAATGCATATCGTACCTAGAACCTGACGAGCTTAAAATCATCCTGAGGATGAACAGTTCAAACTGGTCACGTGCTCATAGATAGTCATATCTCTCAGGAAGATTTTGATCATGCGTGCGAGGTTTGGCGACAGTTCGAATGTAAGACTCTCTGGGACTACTCGAACCTCTACCTTTATACGGACATGACGCTACTGGCTGACGTCTTTGAGAACTTTCGCGATCTCTGCATGAGGACGTATAAACTAGATCCCGGATGGTCCCTTGCGGCTCCTAGTCTTATGTACCAAGTTCTACTGAGGATAACCCGGGTACGGCTCGAATTAATCTATGATGTTGACATACATCAATTCATCGAGGGAGCTATCCGAGGAGGGTTATGTTTTGTGGCTAACCGTCACTCTGTAGCGAATAATTGGTATATGGAGTCATTCAACCGTTCCAAGTGAGACTCCTACCTCGTTTATTTGGATGTGAATGGACTCTATTCATTTAGCATGTTGTCCTCGATACCCTATGACAGATTCAGGTGGCTCAATGATGATGAAATCAGCCGATCGGATGTGTAAAATGTAGAGGACGATGCGGAGACGGGGTATATATTGCAGGTAGATCTAGAATATCCTAGCGATGTACACGATGCTCATTCCGACTTGCCATTATGATCCGAGAAAGGGATCCCCCCCGCAGGGAAACACGAAAAATTGTTAACGACTTTAGCCATTAAGACTAGGTACTTCATTCACTACCCTCATCTAAAGATATGTTTGGCGACTGTATTAAAACTGGCAAGAGACCACAGTGCTCTCAGTTTCAAGCAATCACCATGGATGGCTCCATATATCAGGCTGAACGCAAAGATGAGTAAAGCGAGCAATCAGTTTGAAAACATGTCACATTCAGTCGTCTTACATCCAACAAGAGGTCCTACCATACGTTAAAGATCGCTACCAGGTGGGGAGGTAAATTTGAAGTGGGTGAACTCATAGCCATTCCAAACTTTAAGAACCGTACGATCATGTCGGAAAACCTGATCGTCATTGAGATGGAAACACGAGAGATTTACTTTGATATGCCAATCTATGCAGGGTTCATCATATTGGAAATCTAGAATGTAGTCATGTATGGCCTATATTAACAGGTTATGGTTCCCTCCTTCCCACCAGGTGCGTTAAAACTCCAGTACTCAAATACGGACTCATTCCTCTATTGCATAATTGTTGAGGATGCGTACCAACGACTTATTCCGTTAGCTAATGACTACTAAGACACCTCCACCTACGGACAAGACAATGTTTACGGGATGCCTCTGGTCAATAAAGGGGTATTCGGTAAACTAGAATACTAAACTCGTAGTTGAATCATCGCTGAGTTCATAGGTTTACGTCATAAACTCTATTCATTCGTGATTCAAGGAGATGGTGAGGCGTTCAAAGCTAAAGTGGTCAATAGTAGCGCATTAAGAACGCTTTTGTTAGAGGACTATCACAATTGTCGGACCAATGTGACTATAGTCATGAGAGAGGCTCTTTCAATAAGAGTAGTAGGATTCTAATTTTACACTTTAAAATTCAATCGGGTTGCCCTACACTCTATTGACGATAAGAAATATATAGTACCCAGCACAGTCAATACTCTTCCGTGGTACCATTACTCTCTAAGTGAGCAGGCATCTGCTCCCTCCCAACTGTGAAGTGAGAGACATCAATCGATACTACCCCTCCACCTCTATGAAGAATAATAATGTAGTGTTTGTGTATGTGTCTATAGACATATAGAATAATAGAGAAAGCGATTAAGAAAATATTAATGTAACTATGATGCGATGTATATTCATAGAGTAAATGATTAATATAAACTTTTTTCCAAGATCTATGATTTTTTCACTATTGTCTAAAAAAAATAAGAAAATATTAATGTTGTGAGGCATATTCATGATTAAGAATTTTTTATTTAATGTTCTGTAACTTTATCATTACTGTCTGAAGAAGAAGAAAGTATTAATGTAGTGCGTATGTGTAAAGAGTATATTATTATATGCATTCAATATAGTTATTACAAAGTTATTGTGTGTTTTTATTGTCTATTTCCAGAAGAAAACAAAGTAATAATAATTTATTCTTTTTTATTTAAAAAATGTTTGATACATTCTTGGACTTATTTTCTAATTGATTAAATAAATTTCTTTCCAAAGAATAAAATGTTTGATACATACCTAAACTTATACTCTAATGGATTAAATACTTCTCTTTTCAAATAATACAAAGTAATAATCATTAAAAAAATTGTTGATACATTCCTAGGCTTATACAAGTACACAAAACATGATAAACTTAAGGAGGATCCAAGTAGGATTGATGACAGAGATAACGAATCCTTTTCAATCTACTGTCTCGGGCTTACAATGTCCGTTCAAATACTAGTCCTTCATGTAGTACGCATTGGGTGGACATGAACAGTTTATTTTCACACACCCTTTACTTTGTATATATATCAAAGTACATTGAAGGTCAAATACGATACTGGCAGGATGGGTAAGTGTATACACCAGGGCTGCTGCCTCCAGATCACCTTCTTCTCAGTCTGCTGGACGGTCGATCTTCACCCATCGATGCTGATACGCTGGATGAAGATTTTCAAAAGGGTAAGGAGGTTTGACACCAAAACATTGGCACTATTCACTGCAGACAAAACGGTATGTGTATTCCTCATGCTGCTGTTACACATCCTTCAACTCGTCTTGTAGCTTCTTCTTCATCCCAGGTCAATTTGTAGACTCCTTAAACGCTTCCTCAGAAGTTGTATTCTTCTTTCCGACAGTACGTTTAGTGATAGCTGCAGCAGTAGTTTTCTTCTTTCTGACCGTGTCAATCTCGTCTTGACCAAAGAAACAAGATAACTTATCGAAATCGATGTACTGTTTGTATTCGTTGATTAAGATTATGATATGAAGCAGTGCGGGCATGACCGAACCCGTATCATTCTGTATCGCACTCTTTGCCAGATCGCAAACGTTTTGCCCGATCAAACTTAAAACTCTTAAACATTCATGGAGGAGTCGAACATTTTCTGTGGCGCACGTGTAGGTGGTACCGTAATGACTTGAACACTTGTTTACGTTCTGCAGATTTTCAAGGTTACTCAGAGAAGGACAATTGAGATCTCCCAGCACGTAAAAGTCGTACGTGTCACTATCGATGCCGATGAGACTCTGCAGCCAGGTTACCTTCTCCGTTCATTTAATATAGATTGACGGTCATGACGTGTAGCGCTCTGGATGAGAAAATAAAATAGAACGAAGATTCGAATACTGTACTTCTCTATCGTACCAAGACAGTTCGTAATAACAATCAGTTACCCAATTTAATTTCTTCCTACTCGATGTGGAGAGGACGCCGATAATGAAAAGAGGAAGAAGATTGTAGTTGGCGTCGTCAAAAGGCTCGAATAATTATAACGCCCACTTCCTTGAAGATGAATACTCTCTCCTCGCTCAAGTATCCTTGCGCGTCGATCAACATAATTCCCAAGATGAGAATGTAGCATGTCAATCAGAAAGATTGGACAGCTACAATTAAATATCAATATTTAATAATTTATGAAAGGAAAGAAACAATATTATCATATTTAATTGAATCTACCTCAAAGTTTATTTTTTTCTGACTAGATGCAGTCAAATAAAATTACGTAGCTCCCTACTTTCAAACACGTGGTTGTTAAAAAAATATTGTCTTTTGATAAATACTGTAGCAGATATCAAAGAAGAGGATTAATATTATCATATTTATGAATAAAATACTTTAACGCATACCCTTTACATTGGATGATGTTGGATAAATTTACATACGTTTGCCATGCTGTCGACAAGAAAATATAGTAAAGTACATCTATATTACAAATTCTCATAAAAATATTAACTGATCCTAAATAATATAATCATACCGGAGATATTTAGATAAAAGATGTCTTAGTATCTACTCACCGTTTCAAGATGTTGTTCGATTGATTTGCCACATGGTAGAAGAAGAAATGATTCTATGATGGCCGTCACACACACGCTGTCATAACTACATCTGATTGAGTAAAGAAATGCATACTCCAATCGACACAATGACCAACTGCACATCAGAGAGACTAGCGGCGATCCATGGAAACTTGTTCCCCCCCTTTCCCCGCAAGTGGATTTCTCTTGTTAATTTCTCTTTCCCCCCGTCTTCGTCCGTCCTTCTCCTTGTATATATTTCTGACTTTATCACCCTCTTTACTTTAATCCGTTCGTATCATATTGGGACTATATATAGAGCCCCTCCTGGATTCACGACACAGAGCCGTTCTACTACAACTAAGCGTCGAAGGAGGAACTTCTGCACCGTCACGCAACCAAGGAGAGCGACGTCCATGGAGTCTAGGCCGTCAGATCCACTGCTACCCTGGCGAGGACGTCTTGCTTGGAGTACTTGAATATCCTAAAATCGTCGTTAAGTCCTTACAACTTAGGGTCTAGTTTTTGTTCAAAAAACTAGACAATGTGGATCTAGATTTTTATTTTTTATTTTTTGTTAAAGTCTTTTGTTAATTTGAATGTATGTCAATGGGATAAGTAATTCATATAAAGTTTTGTTGACTTCAAGATGGAAGTGTTTCAGTTAATTCATTAAATATTGTGTCCTGCAGTCTGAAGGACAAGTCTAATTTTAGTGACTTAGTATGTCAAGTCCTAGCTACTATTTTGTGTCCTTATGATACAGTTTTTACATTATGAGCCTCTGGCTTAGAAAGTTGTAATGTCTTAGTTATAGACTTGTTAACTTCCACAAGTTCCATTAATCTATTGAGAGCCAATGTTTATAATGACGCCTTGTACGTCGTGTGCAACTGTTTAATTTTATGGATTGCTACACCCAGGCTGTCGGTCTTGTTTTCCATATTACAGTTCAGTTAATGGAAATCAATATTTTGGATGGGTCAAGTACTCACGCTTCTCGTGCTGTATTAGCTTCGGTGATCAAACCAGGGAATTGCACTAGAGTCATAGTGGGGTCCGCGGAAATAATACCCTTTTTCTATTTTCCTGTTGTTTGACTCCTATTGTTTAGGTGTTGCCCTTAGTGTAATTGCCATTAGAACAGTATGTACTATTGAATGCTCAGGCAGTACCGACAGGGAATATGACCAGCCATAGTACCTTTTGTTGAAACCTGTTTATTAGCCATCAACCACTGTTGCCAACAGATCTTTCTGTTGCGTATCATTATCCGATATGTTTAAAGGATATTATTTAAAATAACCAATCAAGCAAAACTGATTAAAATTTACATGTATAGCTTGTTTAATACATTCAATTATTAACCATTTAATTGTTCTCCATTTTAGAAAACTTCTAATTGTGGCCTGGCACCTGCACTGCCCTTGTGGCCACAGTCGATACATCACCATTCTCAAGTCTTATTGTTTGCATCAAACTTCAAAAGTATTACCTTCAATATTATTGTAAACCTTAATTTTTGTTATCTCTGTTTGATTTAATAAATCTATTTATTGTTAAAAAACATAATTCTTTCAATTATAAAGTGTATAACCTGTAGGACAACACTGTGTCAAGAACCATGATGCCATCTTGCTGACGTCACTGATTCAAGGGTTATAGCGGACCACTCTATCATGAATAATGAGACAAACGCCTTATTGTTTGCGGGGATATTTCCCCCGTATCGAACGTAATACGACACGTTAGCATACCGCCCTTGAGAGTATCTTCCCGATGGCTGGCATCGAACATGATTATGGGTGTGTGAGACTTGAAATGGGAAGGTTCAAGTAAAGGTAAGGAGGTGCTTGTTCCGTAGTACGAAGTCTGGAAATTAGCATAGTCCTCGTATAATTTCGAGAAGGAATCTTGTTTGAAGCCCAAGTCCATATCCTAGTAAGAGTACATGATTTAATTTATGTAGAGTTTACCACTACATAAATTACAATTATCGAAAATACTTATTTATATAGCCGTCGTATTGTTGCGCCCAGTCCTAGAATATACGAGGTGTAGTAATGATAATAGAAACTGATATCTAAAACGGCAGGGTCTCTAATGTTCATAATATCCACGGCGTCATCCATTATTTTCGAAACGAGTAACCCAGACATCGTAAATAAAGTTTATTTGCAGGGGTTAAAGCTTTCACTGTTCTTTTCTAAATGTTTCGAGGAAGACGTCATCTAGTTTTATCTAGTACGAGTCCCTTCTCCACCGACTCGTTTCAGATATAGACGTAGCGATATCATTTAATCTCTAAAGTTGACGATACCCCCTAGTTCAGCCACAAGTCACACCGCGATAGATTCTATTGCTCGTTTCGTTACCGTAAGTGATATAACTCTTTAAAGTGCTAGGGTCACCGATGATTGAGAGCTTCACGCCACTCGAGACTTCTCTTCGCAAGAATCGGTAAAACATCTCAAGTTCGTATGTACCCGGAGGAACGGTATACTATTTACCGTCGCAAAAGAATTTATTATTACGTTCACCTATGTTCAGTATGAAATTAAACGTTGCCAGATTTATCAGACCGATGAAGCATTCTTCTTTACGATTCTCCTCTCCAAACAGGATATGTGGAAAGTAATTCTCCGTCAGATTCGAACTCTGACCTGTCAGTGTATCCATCATAGACATGTTTATTAATATCGATCGTCAGCGAAAGTATTTAAGGAAAGCTAGACAAAGATGACCGAATAAAACTATTCCGTACTCTTTATATTGCTTATGATTATTGGCAATAGGTATTCCCCCGAGATTTTGACTGGTACAAGCGGTGGTCTTAGATCACCGAAACTGTCTAAATAATCGGTTCGCTCATCGTTATTTTAATACGCCACCAAATGAGTGCCTTTACCACTATCTCCATTGAGATTGATAATGGCGCTCTCTATCTTCATAGGCGGACCGCTAAATAAAACGTCCCTCACGAATACCCCTAAATAATTTTTTTAAGTCTTTAGCGTAATTGCGTAGATCCATTTCGGCAAAGGCCCGTTTAGGTAGTAATTTTTTCGAGTAAGGCTGTAGATATATCCCTTTACCAATGGTGATAGCTTCAAGCGTACGATTATGTCTCTGAGCCTCGTTCAATTATTTTGTATTCACCTTCACACTTTGTACAGCCTTCGTGATTACAGTGACTCCTTCGGCAACGGCTGAAAGTGCGGCGATTAGACGTAATATAGATAGGATTCCTTTTTTCTTATTATTCTGGCGAGTAGTACGCCTTTTATTAGCACGCTGTTGATGACGACGACCTTTATTCTTCAGACTGGATCCCATCTTGACTTTAGCTTTCGCCGTGTTGGCTACAGCTAACGCAACAGCTTTCTCACTTAACTTCGAGTCAGATGCGAGTACTCTTTTCCACGCTCTCTTGGTAAGTTCGTGATCTGCGTTATGACGTCCCGCAAGATCTTTTACCTTGGAGTAGGCGATATTGTGTTCCTTACAGTAACGATCTAACTCGTTGACTCTGGGACCTCCTCTTCAATCGATTTTCCAACTTGGTTCCTGGTCCGCAGTACTGGTATCCAGGTATATGCACCTCGAACGGTAGATTATTGATTATCTTATCCGCACTCCTCCCTTTCTTCGCTTCATGACACGTACTGATTCGTATATGATATAGTTGTACTAGTTGACACGTGGCTTGAGAAATAGACAGATTGTTTAACTGTACGTGGTAACGGTCACAATGTGTGTAGAGCCTTACCTCAGAGACACGGTAAGCTGTTACCCCATAATATCCATTTCATCATCTGCGGACCTTCGAATTGCGGTAAAACCAACGCATGATCAGTCTTTTGGAGTAAACCAACGGTCTACGCTTCAAGAACGTGTACGTTTATTCTAAATCGTTATACCAACCCAAGTATTAACGTTTATCAAAAGTTCTCTCGCTCGTCGAAGGCATGGAGTATTTCGTTTATTCTGACACTGTGGAGATTGTCCGACTATCTGAGGCTAAACCCAACTCTGTATTCATATTTGACGACATCGCTTGCGATAACCAGTTTAACATACAGGCTTATTTTAGTATGGGAAGACTTAAGGCTATAGACTGTTTCTATCTTTGTCAGACGTACTCGCGCATCCCAAAACAGATGTTGAGAAATAACGTCAACCTTCTCATCCTTTACAGGATGGAAGATACGAACCTGAGAAACATCTATGACAATCACGTGAACGCGGATATGACGTTCTAAAAGTTCAAGGAGATGTGCTCGCTGTGTTGGAAAAAAGTACGATTTTTCTAGTGTTGAGCATAGATCATGATATTGATAAAGGACGATATCATTACGGACTCAATACTTTTATCTTTCCCGATTGATATGAATGCATACTCAGTACAGGATAAGACATCATATCGTCCATATCTACATTCGGACATAGCTTCTACAAGTATAAATCTATCGTTGAGACGGAAAGAAATCTGATGACAGTGTCTCTAGGGCATTAGTATGCTAGGTCAAGAGAATCGTCAATTTCGAGACGCCAATGGCATCTAAGGATGCCTGTAACAAGTCTTACGTCGATAAGATGGACACAAGACATAGTAACGAACAGATACTTGCCTTCAACGCTGCCAAGGATGTTATCAAGCGGCAGATAGACTCGTTGATCGAGAGTTCGGAGAAGGATCACGTAAAATACACCAACTTTGAGATGAGTAGTCGTCAAAGAATGGAGGAGGTGTGGAAGCTGTATTGTTGCCATGAAGATCATCTCAACGAGTATAAAACGGTGCTAGACGCCTTAGATCCCAATTTGCTAAGGCTATAGGAGTCTTTCGTAATACAACAAACCATTTACACCGAATTTAACATTATGATGACGAGAGCTATACTATCTGTAAAGGTGACATATGCCAACTGGTTTTACGATGCGGGTGGCTTAGTTTTGCAAAACATAGGAATGCCCTCATTACTCTCAGACGCGGTGCCTAAAGTTTATTTATTATGGCTACCCGTGGTTTCATCTACATCAACTTGGATTCAAAACATTACGAGGAAGAATGTGAGATATTTTGAATTGACTTTAATGGGTGAGCGTGTTTATAAGTTCAAGATGGTAGGGATAATTTAAACGATGGTAATGAATTTGAAAGTCATCATTAGCTGGTTGAATCTTAAACCTAACAATGGTGCTCCTTTGGAGGTGTCTAAAGATGACTCTATATCTTTCATGCCGGAAAAACGCTCTACGACACCTCAGATTTTACACGTTGAGTTAATTCTTACTTGCTTTTAGATATATTGAACCGTTTCTTCATCGTAAGAGACATTCGCACCTTATACTATGTCGACGAAGGTCACTGAGGATATCATAAAAGTGAGTAAGCAATTACGTGATGCTCGACACGAGTCTGAGTACGCCGTGAAGGAAACCTTCAATCCTATCATGGATCCTCCAAGAAAGATGCCGAAGGCGCACACCAAACCCGAATCGAAGGAGGAGGTGGAAGTCTTACCTGAGAGATTGCAGAACAGACATATATTAAATACTTATCGATGGTGACCTGGTGGTCTAGGGGTAAGGTGTCAGACTTCTGTGCTAGCGGCCGGGGTTCAATCCTCGGTCCCGGCAAAGATTTATCTGACTACCAAATCCTTCCTTCACCTCTGACAAGACGTGTATTAATCACAACTTGTGAATGTGGGGAATGCCAGGCCTCCACCGTGGTTCGGATTCCACGTTAAACTGTAGGTCCTCCATTTCATCTCACAGTCACCCTACCATTACACATTAGCGTAAGTGCGTACAACCCAAACGGGTAGTAAGATGCGGTGATAATAATAATAATAATAATAATAATAATAATACTTATCTTGATTTGTCGAGCTCACTCTGATAAGACCTACGGTGTTTGTGTTAGGGTAGCTCAACTAATCTCGGAGATACTCGTATCGTATTCGACGAGAGTGATGGTACAGTATTTCTTAACAATATGGTGGCACCATATACCCGTGTGCTATTTGAATTAATCTTCATAAGAGCACCCACACATTACACCTAGGAGGATCTGGATGTATACAAGTCTTTGCTCAAATAAACGAACGCGCATTGGTTGAGAAACGACCTGTACGCACGTATCAAGATGAGCACAGGATCAAAGTATTCACTAATCATTAAACCTATGTTCGAGGAGGAGCTCAAGGGTGATGGCTTATAAAAGATGGAAGCAGTAAGAGGGATCGATTATACCTATTGGGACGATTCCAACGAATTGGTCGATCGATTACGACTCTTTCACGCATCTATTGGGGTGGGTCATTCTGCGCACGAGAAGTAGATTGTTTCTATCATTGAGGAAATACGCGAGGGTGGAATCATTGTATAAAAACATTAATTCCATCCATATTTATATCAACGAAAGACGATGGTTTCCCAGAAAACATGTTAGCGTACGAGGGTTGAATGAACTCATTCAGGTCGATCTAGTGGAGATGATACCTTACTCCAGATCAAATAAGGGATCCAAGTACCTTCTCACCGTCATCGACGTGTATTAAACAAAATAGGCTTGGGCTACACCTTTCAAGGCTAAGACGGGGAAGAATGTCACCTCCGCTATGACTCCCCTCCTCGACAGGGTGACTGACAAAGGCTTACCTCCCATAACTCATCTCCAGGAACAGAGTTTTACAATGCCAAATTCAAAACACTCATGGAAATAAAGAGGATCAATCACCATTCGACGTTCAGCAACGTCAAGGCTAGTGTCGTCAAACGATTTAATCGTACCCTCAATAACATTAAGTGGAGGAGGCTCACGGCCAAATGATCGTATCAATGGATCTATATGATCAATTCGACACTGGATGAATAAAACTGGATGGTACACTTGATCATAACGCTGAAGCTTATAAACGTCAAGGACGACAGACTTTTACAAATAGTCTATAAAAGTCTCAATATCTCGGGTTCTACGCCAAACATGTTTAAAGTAGGTCATATCGTTCGTATCAGTAAGTATAAGGACGTTTTTGAAAAGGGTTATACCGCAAACTGGTTGACCGAACTGTTTAAAATACGTAACGTCGTTGAGACAAATCCCAGGACCTTTCTACTCAAAGATATGAAAGGTAAGACTATCACGAAAGGATTTTAAGATAAGGAGCTCAGAAAGATTTCGTATCCGGATGTTTATCTTGTGAAGAAGATAATCAGATGTTCCGGAGATATAGTATACGTCAAATGGTTAGGGTTTGACTCGACGCACAATTCATGGATTGATGTCAAGGATATAGTGTAGAAGGGGTTAACCACCTTTCTGACAGGGTTTTTCCCTCCCCCTTCCTCCCTTCCATCCTGAGCGTATAAAGGTTAGTGCGGGCAGATAGCCACAATGCATTCGATATGTTTAGACAGTTGGGATACCGTCTGGAGGACATGAGCGATATTAAGATTTCGAACAGTGATTTAGATTATTACATCGCGGAGGTTGACAAAGGCTACAGTGAGTGCTGTGATTCCTCCATACACTGGCTCGTACGTCATAATTCTGGTATGTGGGAAGCGAGCCAGTATATTGAGAGTTGTTCTACACCCTGTCCCGTCTACAAGCTCAAGGAAGGGGACGAGCTCGAGATTCTCCACAGCCAGAAGGACGAAGACGCCTTGTGCACGGTGTTGGACCATATCGAGTACGAGGAGTACGATTGGGTCAATTGTCTCTCTGAACTCGAAAAGTATCGAGCCTACAACGTTCGTCAACTATAAGGAGATGAAAAGGTTAATGAAGTGGAGGACGAGCCGAACATCATCGCGCTTGACTATGTGGGAAGAGTCCGTCTTCCAGGTAAAGACTTTGGTGTGACTTATAGGCAATACTTGGAGTTAGGAGGGTATTAAATGTGTGCATCCTTTTAAGATTATATGCTCTGTGCAGAATAAAGAAAGAGATTTAATAATCATTGTATGGAAGATATGTATTATTGTTGTAATTTTAAGAATATATGAATTAAAAGAAGCTATACTGTTTATTTGACATTAGTTCCTAAGTTCACATCTAGAATTATCTTAGTAACAAATATGAAAGAGAGAGAAAGGCAATACTTGGAGTTAGGATAGATGAAGGAGGTTATTAAATGTGAGCATTCTTTTAAGACCACAGTGAGGGGAGGGGTATCCTTGAAAACACCCGCGTGCCCCCCGGAGCCTCGCGTGAGCACATTCGCGCACATGAGTCTTGAAAAAAATCCACCCTTCCTCCCTCTAACAAAAATTCATCCTCCCCCACCTCCTCCTCACATCAAGACACTTGACCAGATTCGAACCTTGATCTCCCCCCCCCGCACGCGGAAGGCAGCTGTCTTGGGAGGAGTCTCAGATGTGCGAGAGAGAAAGAACACATGCCCACCGCGTCCTGAAAACACCCTCACAATTTATCCCAGGGAAGAAAAACCAGTTCAAATTAGCCACTACGGATAAGCGATTTGATTATTGTCCTGAAAACCTCATATATTTTAAGAGAATACTAGGAAAAAATTAAGCCATATGCTTTTTCCCAATAAAAACACCAATGTCCTGAAACCCCATAAACATTCTTACTTGAAGGATTTCATGATCTTAAATAGGAGCAACGTCCTTGAAACAATCCACCAGCCTCATGGTGATTATTTCCCATCTGAAGGTTTTCATGAGTTTACCTGGGAACAACGTCCTTGAAACTATCCAACAGCCCCATGGCGATCATTTCCCATCTGAAGGTTTTCATGAGTTTACCTGGGAACAATGTCCTTGAAACTATCCAACAGCCCCATGGCGATCATTTCCCATCTGAAGGTTTTCAAGAGTTTACCTGGGAACAATGTCCTTGAAACTATCCAACAGCCCCATGGCGATCATTTCCCATCTGAAGGTTTTCAAGATTGCTATCAGAAATTTGGGTGTTGAGTGATTTTCTTTTGCCCTCCGCAACTCACGGCTCCAATTTCTGTAAAAACACCCACTGATATTATCTTGTGTGTTGTGTGTCTACACTCTGGATTTCACATTCTTTACACTCGCGTCATGTATAGTCTATGTAAGGTGCTGTAATAAACATAGACCTAATAGTATTCAATTATTTAAATATCAAAATAACTTTATATTATCAATATATTTGCACAACATTAATGTTATCGGAAAATAGGCTAATCAGATCATATACAAATATTATAGTCACACTTCTATTTATAATAAAATAATGTTTTAGTAATAAATTGACTGATTGATTAATTTGGGAAGTTAAATATGACATATCAATAACTACGTTCAAATTTTATCTAAGTGTTTAGTTTAACCCTTCTATATTATTTCATATATACAAAATATGCCCATGTGAAATGATTCGGTGAAAGATTCACATGCGCGTCTTAAAAATTTGACCCCTAATTGTCAGCATAGTAGCTCAATTTAGTAGAAAGTTGGCTCTTAGAATGGGTTTATATTCGTGCATAATGCATAACTAATAGTAAATTGTGGATAGCTAACGGTGCACATTTCATAAGAACAACCCAAAGGTTTATAAAGAAACGGAGTGTAAAATTATTACTTAAATCTATTGTCTGTTATTAATAGAAAATGGCCTAACCGCTTTTCACTACTAGAAAATGTCTCTAAAAATATTCCAATAAAGTGTTCATTCGAAAAACAAAGTCAATTAAAATGTATCTTTTGTTACGTGAATTTAATAAATTTAATTTTGTTTGTACTATTAAGTCAAACTTAATTTTTATTGGTTGCAATTTTATTATTGCCATAAATATTAGAGTAGAAATACTTCTCAGTAACGGAATGAAAAATGTAACATTTCTTCTTTATTTTCAATCATACAGGTAATCATAGTTATTGACGCTAAACAAAGCCGATTTGGGAATGACGGACAGGCATGGCTACCACAAGGCATTTCAAACATGAACACAGAAGCTAATTTATTTCTGTCCGCTTGTATACTGGCATTTAATTGGCTATATCTCCTAGCATTCTCATTGGCTGATGTGTTTCAAGTCCAATGATTATATTACTAGGTACACTCCATGCATAACGTATAAGAAGTTGCTAGACAATTTTTATGCATTGTATAGTATTATTATTATTATTATTATCACCGCGTCTTACTACCCGTTCGAGTTATACGCACTTACGCTAATGTGTAATGGTAGGGTGGTTATGAGATGAAATGAAGGCCCTACAGTTTAACGTGGAATCCGAACCACGATGGAGGCCTGGCATTCCCCACATTCACAAGATGTCTTGTCAGAGGTGAAGGAAAGGGTTTGGTAATCAGATAAATCTGTGCCGGGACCAAGGAATTGAACCCCAGCCGCCAGCACAGAAGTCTGACACCTTACCCCTAGACCACCAGGTCACCCATTGTATAGTATTCCCTATCCCTTTGTATCAATTATAAACGCTAACATTGACATTATATATTTCAACCTCTTCCGTACTATGCGCTATACATTATTAGCTAATAACTATGCGTTAGGCATGAATATAAACCCAGCCTAAGTTAACTAATATGAATCCTCAAGAACTGTCGTCAGCATACAGTATAACAGTCCTTCCGTTGTGACAGTGCTATATTAACGGATGGGTTCAGTGATACAAATCAATTGGAAAGGATCGTAAAGCTACATCTAACAAATATGAGCAAGTTTCAGTCATGTTTGTAAAGTAAAATGTTTAGATAGCCATCATTCTCTTTATATGTTCGTCTGCTGAAATAAAAACCTCAAGTAAAGTGTTCACTCACTTTTCCAAGCGGTCTCCCAACTTAGTCGACAGATCGCTAACTCTCGGACCACACAAATCTTCCTCACCAAAGTCCTTCCTGAATCCTTTCCAAAAGATCGGAAAGGTCCACCTGTCACAAGGAAAGAGAAATATTAAAAATTTTCCCTGAAGTAGAATCTACCCTGTGTCCTCCTTGAGTTCCATGGCATATGGAGATAAGCACTTATTTATTTGAGGTATTTAATGTTCAATTTATGAACCATTTGATTATATCAGCACAAAATAATTTCTATGAGCGAGATCCAAAGGGTCTACCAATTTTACCGGTCAGGGTATTTTCACATATCGTCGAGGGTTCTTTTACACGCCACAAATGACATGAGACCGACGGCTTTACTTCCACTCCGGAGGGAATTGTGCTTTGAGTTTTTATCGCTCAAGAAAAATCAATTTTCCCTAGATAGATCTGAACATATAAACATTGGATCCTGGGGCGAGAACTTTTACGTCAAGACCACCAAGATCAACATGGAGGTAAGCAATCACTCATACCATTAACGGTACATTACTAGTGATGATTAGTCGATTTAAATGCATTTTTAATTAGTGATGTAACTGTATCAAGTATAATTTTGAAATTTTGAACAATTACACCTGGACACGGTAATTGAACGCGGGTGTACTAATCCAAGGGTCCCGGGTTCGATTCTAGTGTCCAGGTGTAATTTTTCAAATTCCCAAGAACTAGCTATGAGAGGAGCATACAGTTTAAATTGATATTTAAGGATTTCCTTAGTTCCGAATGTTATATTTCCCGTTTAACAGAGTATATGTTCTGATAGTTTCTCTATTTAACTCTTCTTCTGAAGAACTGGAATTGATTAATGTTTGTTCTCCCGGCTAAATGTTTTGATTATATCTCTTACTTCTACCCTACCCACCTCAGTACAATGTGAGTACCCTTTTACAACTCAACTAAGATTCGAACCACGGTGTATCATGCGGACGGGATTGGTCAATGCTTCAACGCTCTCTACCCCATATCGTAAAGTCTATGTTTAGCGTCACAGCCCCCAAACTTGAATACACGCAAGACTTGATAAGAAATACACGTTTTGTGTGTTGATAACGGGTTTTCAAATCTACGACAAACATTTTACAACTCATAGCGTGTGATAAAATATTGTACTGCCTCAATTTCCCCTCGCTACCATTAGCTTTCAACCCCTATCCCGGGGGAGCCTGCTTATCCTCCACCTACCCCGTATAGTGCTAGCTCTCCTCCATTTCCCCTTGGTAATACTAGCTCTCCTACCGTTCTTCGAAGTAATCTTAGCTTATCTCCATTTCACCATAGGCAATCCTTGTTCTCCCTCATTTCCCATATTTAATTATATTTATCCTCTTTTTTCGCTGGGTAATCCTAGTTCTCCTCCATTTCTCCTTTGTAATCTTAGCTCGCTTCGAGTTACCGTCGTTAATTCTATTTCCCCTGGGTATTCCTAGCTCTGCTCCATTTTTACAGTGCAATCTTAGCTCTATATTTCCTCTAATAATTAATCTGAGCCATACCACCACCACTATTTTCACAATTTGGTCTACATGGAGATAATTGGGATGTTTATAATAGTTATTGTTACTTCAACACGAAGCAGTAACTATTTTATATTGCCAATATTTACTATAATTGAGCTCAAAATAACTTAAAAGAGATCTAAGTAGTGAATTTGAACCTCCCAGAAACATTTAATAGCTTAGAAAAACGTCTCGAATCATTCTTAAGTAATAATAAACTTTATCCTACAAGAATAATACTAAGCCCTCTAATAGAAAGTAAATTTTAATTTGTATGAAAGCTTATTTTGTTAATTCTTACCAAAACATTAGGATGGACAAAAAACTGGCTTTGTCCCTTGGGTTGGACTTTTCTTGTTTCCTGCCGGAGTCCATGATGAGGCTGCAGATGCAATTTTATACTATTCTTTAATCTTCCGTAACCAATATAATAATATATTTACAGCTTCAGATGCTGCACTGCAATATTCTTCAACCAATTCACTGAGTTATTTTGAGCTACAGATGCAATGCTACCATCTTCCTCGACCAATCCACCGATATATTTGCAGCTACAAATTCAATACAGTAATTTTTCTCAACCAATCCAATGAGGTATTTGCAACTATAAACGTAACTCTCCCGAACTACCACATCCCAACACACTACAATATCAAGTGTGGAACACACGCAGTGACACAATTTATTTACAACCTATAGGCCTATTTATCTTCGCACTGTATCATTTATTGACTCAACATTTATTGTCTTCATTCTTTCACATTGTTTAAGGAGATTACTAGATCGTCATCTTCATTCAGTCATAAATCTCGCTCCACGACATTGAGAGAAGTGCGAGGCCGATCATGAGAGGCGACGCTGACAAGATGCAACACTGTCCGTTGCACAGATTAGTGATGTGCGCCAACATACCAGCAATGCGTGGGCCTTAAACCACGAGAAATGTGTATGTGTTTCTAGACTGTAGGGCCATCTGTATGTTAGGCGTTAACGTTAAAGGGCGTTTTCATATTTAATATAGAAGAACCACTTTTGGTGTCTGTGTAGAGAAATCGTTGACTGGTGATCCAAATAATGAAATATATTAAATAAAAATTTTGGTGTGTCATGGTTTTGATTAGTAGCCATGTCCTTCATGGATTATGCCTTTCAGGTGCCCATTATCTTATTCAATAGCTCGTAACAAGTGTGAAAATGCTATTTATAGAGGAGAGCGTGCGTTAGCACACATGTGGACGGCAGTGGAGGGTGGAGTAACACTCGTCCATTGCTATCATAGATATGAATTCTACGTTGTGATTGATAATATGGTTCACATGATCATTGGTGGTTTACATGGCTACTGGTCTATATTGTCGCCCAAGAATGCAAGTGTTCTATCTCCGAAATTGTTAAATTTGAGATATTTGATGCTTACGTATATTTAAAATGCACATGGTTCAATTGCGGGTAAATTGAGACTACTATATAATGACTTAAGAGGATAAAAACTCGAGTGGTCATCTAGTAAACTTGGTTTTATACACGAGGTCAAACTTCCATGCTCTTTTATACAAAAGTGGAAAATTAGACATAGAACACTTGCATTCTCGGGTAATGATATGTTGTGTATAGATGGGTGTTTAACATGGCCATTGCTTTCTATGATTTGTATATACACGGTGGTTCACATTGACACTGTTACATACTATGTGGCTATAAATAGGATGTTTCACATAGCCACTTGTTTTTATGTTGATTATGTTGAGGGTGTTTCACATGCCTACTTGTTTCTATGTTGATTATGTTGAGGGTGTTTCACATGGCTATTCCAATATATGTAGTTATAAATAGGGTATTTCACATGGCTACTGGTCTATATGTGGTAATATATAGGGTGTTTCGCTAAGCTACTTGTCTATACGTTGTTATAGCTAGGATGTCTCTCTTAGTTACTTGTCTATATGTTGTTATGGGTAGGGTGTTTCTCTTAGCTACTTGTCTATCTGTTGTTATAGATAGGGTGTTTCTCTTAGCTACTTGTCTATCTGTTGTTATAGATAGGGTATTTCTCTTAGTTACTTGTCTATATGTTGTTATAGCTAGGGTGTTTCTCTTAGCTACTTGTCTAT
>CABEEJ010000507.1:24798-35671 GCA_901482245.1 Timema douglasi
TTTTTTTTTTTTTTTAGTGTTTGAGTTGTTCCTTGTATATTCTTATGGGATAGTGTGATGTCGGCCAATACATTCTAAAAACAATATTTGAAACGAAACATTAATAAGCCCATAAACTGAGTGTGCAAATGAGCGCAGTTCATATAAAACGCAATATTTGTCTAAGAACGATTGTAAAATATATACATTATTGGACAAAAGGCCAAAACAGTTTTTACAGCAAGCACAAAGTAAATAACAGGCTGCTAAGCAGAAAGTAATAAACTGCAATAATTATCTGTCAAATTTTAATTTTATGCTTTGGCAAAAAGTTTTCTTTCTAATAGTTTGTGAAATTTTGAGCCCCCATTTCTTATATCCAATTTTCAAATTTAAAATTTTAATTATTTGTTAATTATCCTAGATAATCTTTGTAATGTACTGTGCGTGATAGCAATTTTTTTTTCTACTACACCCAAAAGTGTTTATTTGTATTGGTTTTTTAAATTCTAGCTGCCTTCTTTCTGTCACCCTATTATCTTAGTTACTAAATTTTTAAAAAAACGCTAATACTTTTATAATTATCTGGGTTAGTACAACCACCTTCCTGACAAATTTCAATTTTCTATTACACCAAAAAGTATTGTTTTCTTTAAGTTTGGGAAAGTTCCATACCCCTCTTCCTCCGTCCTCCATTCCACTAACCCTTGTTTTGAAATTTTAAAGGTGCAGACTCTTATCCTTATTTAAGGTTGTCCCTCTACCTATATGTAAACATTTCAATTTTCTATCACGTGGGATGTTTTTTATTCTATAAGTTTAGGTAATTTTTGGGGGCCAGAATAAGGAAAAAAACCTTTCCCCATCTTACGGTCATTAATTTAGATTTTTTTTTCAGCGTTCTAGATCTAGATGGGGATAGGTGGCTTACTTTTGAAAGTGCGGCAGTGAACTTTTGTGTTTCTAATGCCATACAATAAGTAAGTGCATGGAGTGACTCCTAAGTTATACCTGCCTAACAAATTTCAATTTTATACCTCGGTTAAAAATAGTATTTTATATAAATTTTGGAAATTTTTTAATTCCTCCATCTCACCAACGTCCACTTATAAATTTCAAATATTTAAGAATATGTAAGTTTTTTAATTGTTAAAGAAACATGTATCTTTAGATTTAAGATCTAAATGACTTCTGTAATTCTTTTTTGGATTTGCATTTGATTTGGCAGATAAAGATAGAAAAAAATTAATCATACACTTAATAATAAAATACTATTATTATTGATCGCGTGGTTTGAGACAATAATAGGAAAAAACTTAAACATTATTGGACTTTGTTAGAAAAAATATATAGCCTATATTTTAGCCGTACGTAGAAATTATATTCATGAGAAAATCACCACATTCGAAACAGTGGCTTGGAAGGGATTGAGTAACAAATAACTATACAAACATACAGCATACAATTTGTATTATATTAGTAGGATATTTGTTCCCAAACAGCTCGATGCCTCTAGCCATATGGGGAAGAGGTTAGTAGGGGAGGGGCGAATGGTGGTTCCAGATGTGTCGGTGTGAATGAAAGTGGGACCAGCCATATCTAAAAAATGTTGGACCTGTAGGGATGCAGGTAATGATTCAGGTCAATCGATGACCTCCTCAAAGCAGATGCTGGCATGTATTAATCTCGAGAAAGAACCTTTAATGGAAAATTGACCAGTAACTAGTAAAGAGCCTTCCTGAACACTCGGCCATTAGGATTGGTGTTTAATTTTATCATTGCTCGTCAGATCGTTTGTATGTTCATTATTATCATGTCCCTGGCACATCGTGAACATAGAAATTACATTATGTCAACGGTAGCAAAGATAATACTGGATTGTTTGACGAGTTATTAAATAAATGAAACCTGTTTGGATAACCTGAAGGTTGATTCCTTGAGAAAAGACTTATGGGCGGACATTTGCAAGTTTAGTGATACCACATTCGTTCAGTTGACAGTTTCAATTGGAGCCTGGTAGTGAGGTTGCTCCAGAGCAGTCACAAACTATTGGTTTGGTTAACATTTTCAATAGTATCCTAGTAGTGAGGTAACTTCAGAGCATTGACACGTGCCATAAACTGTTTAATATTCTCGGCTAAGTGATGGTGACTTTTGAGAAAATAATATGAATTTTTAGCCAACGTTTTATGATGAAGAAAAACTAACAAATATTACAAATTATATAATTCGTGATCATAGAAGTTTAAGTCATACTTATAAAATCGTCACATATCATTATATAACTATACAAGTTATTCATGTAACATAACTTTAATATATTGGTCTAAAATTATCTTCATTTTAAAATATATTACAGTATTATTTCTAAACATATTCCATATACATTTCTTGTGTAGCCGTATTTGACAAAATATTGGCGTATTGATTAACTCAATATGACTGTAACAAAATTCACAATTTTCATAACTAGTCCATTTATCAGCTAACCTTGGTTCCTTCTTAGGAGCGACATTCACTCATTTATGGAGGAATATAATAAACAAGATAAAAGCCACTTTAGGCAACCAACTCATTTCATATCTGACCTTTTCTTTGGGTAAGTATATAACATAGCTATATTAGCATCAAATTGTAAAAAAAAACAACTTTAACATAAACTGCTAAGTAATTTTGCTTATTAATGTTAATAAGATTACAATAATTTTGTATTGCCCTTCTATAGCATTATTGAGAAAAAAGTATTTGCCTAATTTTCTTATTTGCTGAAGTTTATAAACTTACTTGAATGGGCAGGACATGTATTTTTTTTTTTCTAATTCTAACAAAGCAACGGTTACATTTAAAAAAAGTGGCGTAGACATCCATCTTTATAAATCACAAATAAAATTCAATGGAAATGTTTAATTAATGGCATTTAAAATAAGTTTTCTATGTGTATTTTTATATATTTAATTGAATTTATTTAGTAATAATTTTACTATCAAATCTATTTAACTCAATCTGTTATTCTACTTAGTGAAATTTAACAAATAATCCTCCTTGCTTGTTTTTTAAATTTGTATAATATTTTAATCATGATGACACTTTGTGTTATGCTAACAACGCTTTCTTGACAGTATCACCAAAAACTTTTTCAACCAACAAAATTGTTTGAGCCATACATATACCCGATTTTGGTAGGAAAAACAGCATTTATGGCAGTTACTAAGAATATTAAACTATTTTTAATACATCAAGTAATGTTTTGTGCAGTTGTAACTTTTTATAGATATTATAAAAAACTACTTACTTACTCTATGTCATTAGGAACGCGAAAGTTCATTGCCACACCTACAAAAATACAATACCTATCCCTATCTTGAGCTAGTCCACCTCATTACACCCTATCGCTTTCAGGTCCATTCTGATGTTATCCTTCCATCTGTGTCTAGGTCTTCCCAATAATCTCTTCCCATTGGGTTTGCCAGTCAGTATACTGAACAAGGTTCTAGAATCTCTCATTCACGCTGCATGTATTGCCCACCGTAATATACGAAGCTTGATTATCCTAGCAATATCTTATGATGAGTACAGTTTATTTAACTCATCATTATGTAACCTTATCCACTCCCGAGTAATCTTAGCCCTTTTTGGACCAAATATCTTCCTAAGCACTTTGTGTTTTCAAGCATCCTAAATTTGTGTTCTTCATGTAAGGTAATTTACCACGTTTCTATATAAAACAACAGGAAAAATTATGTTTTGTACATTCTGAGTTTAACATTCCTTGACAGGTGACATGATGGTCTAGGGGCAAGGTGTCGGATTTCTGTGCTGGGGGTCCGGGGTTCAACCCTCGGTCCCAGCACAGATTTATCTGATTGCCAAACCCCTCCTTCACCTCTGACAAGACAATGTATTAGTAACAACCTGTGAATCTGAGGAATGCCAGGCCTCCACCGTGGTTCGGATTCCACGTTAAACTGTGGGTCCTCCATTTCATCTCATAATCACCCTACCATTACACATTAGCGTAAGTGTGTATAGCCCAAACGGATAGTAAGACGCGGTGCTAATAATAATAATAATAATAATAATAATAATAATAATAATAATAATAATAAACATTCCTTGTCAGCAGGCGAGAGATGTCAACAACTTACAGACCAAGTAGTAGCATGCATTTCCCAATTGTATTTTTTTTCCTAGTTCACAATTTAATATTGATGGTTGGAATTGTTCCTAAATATTTAAACTCCTTAACCATGTCAAATGATATGTTATTCGCAGTATTTTAAAATTATCGTCTCCAATCTGTGTTTTCTGTGTGATCATAATATATTTAGACTTTTCAGCTTTCACTTTTAAACCTATTTCCTTACTAACCTCTAGTAAAATTCTAGATTTCTTGCAACATTGTCCTTACAAACCTAAATCATCTGCATATCATAATAACTGCATTGCACTGTTTAATGTCAACCCTTCCCCATTCTCTTGCATTACCCATTTATGGACGCCCCGGTTAGCCACTATTTGGTTTAACTTTATGCATTATAAAATACTTCGATTAAAGTTTTATACTGGCAAATACTTGGTTAAAGCTCTATACTTGCAACTACTAGGTAAAAAGCACTGTACTTGCAAATACTTGGTTTAAAGAAAAGTACTGGCAACTATTTGGTTAAAAGCTGTATACGGGAAAATACTTAGCTTAAAGCTCTGTACTGGTATATATTTGGTTAAAAGATATGTACTGACAACTATTGCGTTAAAATTTAAATGCTATGTATTAGCTACTATTTGACTAAAAGCTATATACTGCCTCTACTTGATTAAAAATAAGGTATGGAGTTTTGTTTGGTTAAAATCTACGTTCTGGCAACTATTTGTTTTAAAATCTATGTAACCTAATGCAACTACTTGGTTAAAATAGCTGTACTTGCAACTACTTTGTACTATTATTATTATTATTATTATTATTAGCACCGCGTCTTACTACCCGTTCGGGTTATACGCACTTACGCTAATGTGTAATGGTAGGGTGATTGTGAGATGAAATGGAGGACCTACAGTTTAACGTGGAATCCGAACCACGGTGGAGGCCTGGCATTCCCCACATTCACAAGATGTCTTGTCAGAGGTGAAGGAAGGGTTTGGTAATCAGATAAATCTGTGCCGGGACCGAGGATTGAACCCCGGCCGCCAGCATAGAAGTCTGACACCTTACCCCTAGACCGCCAGGTCACCTCTTTGTACTATTAAATATGTTTGTGTCTATATAGTTTTTACCACCGCATTTTATTACCTGTTGAGGTTATACACATATATGATAATTACTCTAATAAGGTAGGGATGATGAAGGAAGCATTTTAGAGGTTATATATCCGCATTTGCGTGGAAGTAAAGTGGGAAACCATTTAGGAAATATCACCCTTAGTAGATTCAGCCGTGATTGAACCTTGAGCTCCCCGTTTTCAGCAGGACAGTCTAACATGAGAGTGAAACCTTAGGCCGTTTGGCCACTGAATCGGATTTTTATGTATATCGAGATGCACAATAGTAGTATATTTGCCATATACTAGTACAGTAGTTTAACATAATTCTAATTTTAGTATTATCTTCACGGTTATATTATGTATTAAATAATTTCCACATACTTAATTTCAAATAAAATTATTCAATATTATGTTGCTTTTGAAGAACTTAACATTCTTACACAATACGTTTGTTCAAATATTACAGCTACACAATCCCAATATTCAAGAAGGGATACAAGGGCGATCTAGAAGAAAGTGACTTGTTGGGGCCAGTAAAGCGAGACCGATCCAGTGTTGTAGGGGACACCATAGAAGCGTGAGTGTGGTTAATTTCCTTATAATGTTAATTTGTCAAACCTGGGATGAAAATGGCAGACCTACTTTGAACTAGGTTTTATATATACCTAATATTGTAGTATCACACAAGAACTAGCTAGAAGTATGAAAATCTACGATATTAGAATGTAACACAAAGACTGGGTAGAATCAGGTCAATTTACGATTTTGTAATAACACACAAAAGCTGGGCAGAAAGTAGGTCAATTTACGATATTGTAATATTACACAATGTATGGTTAGTAGAAAGTCAAACTAATACACAATCCTTAATATAATTTCCATTGTTTACTAAGTAGAAGGCGTATAACCTGAAAGGTTAGTGAGACGCAGTGTTAAGAGAAAAAAATGTAGAAAAACACATTATTTTGCTACGGCAGGAAGAACTTAAATTAGAATACACGAATAAAACTAATATAGAAATAGCTACACAGCTACAATTAGCAAATGGTTATCTCTATACACATGTAATGTTTAGTAAATGGTAATATTTATACGTATATGTTGTCTAAGAAATGGTCATATTTATACAAATATGTTGCATAGGAAATGGATTGTTATATTTATATAAAAATTCTGTCTAAGAATTGGCTATATTTATACACATATGTTATCAAGGAAATGGCCAAATCTATTAGCATATATGATGTACAGAAAATTTGATATTTAAACTTTGTGCTGTTTATGAAATTCTCTAATTCATACACATTATATTGACATGGTAATTCATTGAGATATTTGTGCCACCATTGTGCGCCAATTTTGTAGATAAGGAATTTTCTTTGATATTGTCGTTTTATTGAGCAATATTCATAATGATATCTGGGTTTTATGAAGATGACGCTTACATACCTTACTACGCAGTTATCACACGGTTATGTGATCTGATTATATGTGATACTTATTATTATGAAATGAGCAAGACTTTTGATGTTGCACACGATTTATTCAAATTATTACACCTTCAGTATTGATGATATTATATAAAATGACACAGTTTTTGTTAAATTATGGATTGTTTTTATGTGATATTAGACGTTCCACGTTCTGAGTATTGTGTGCTATGTAGATTTGTGTTACTACTACTACTACTATGTCACTGTATAGATTTATGTTTTTGGCACTGTGTGGATTCATACGCACAGCCTGCTTATATATGACCTACCCCTTGCCTCTTGGACTCCTTGTCACCAGTGTTAAAACTAACTAATAGAAAAACTACTGGAAACCTGATGTTGTGAAGGCTGGCTTCCTATTGGGTATTGAGAGCCAGCATGTCACATGATTTTTCTAATACAACGAAGTTGATCTTTAACTAAAAAGAAAGTTTTAAAGCGCAATATATTGAAATTATTTCTGAAAACGCGTCATTCTCCATGTATGAAGTATTAAAATGATATTTTAGATGCAAGGTCATTAAAGAAAAATATAATTAATCCATGGTTATTTTAATATATGAGAGGGGTCCAATACAGTATCATTACAACCTATGTTGTATATGAAATGGTCATGTTAATACAAATAAGTTGTTTAGAAATTGACTATATTTATAGACATATTCTATCTAGGAAATGCTCATATTTTTACACATTTTATTGCCTAGGACATGGTTCGCAGAGTTGGAACTATCGCGACAGAGAAATCGCAAGCCCAATCTTCTGAAAGCTGTGTTTCGAGCTTTCTATTGGGATTTCTTGATACTGGGCGCATTTCAGATGGTCTGTGACATGGTACTAAGGTGAATCAATATGTGGCATGGTGCTCAAAATAATTGGTCTGTGGCATGGTACTCAGGCTAGTCGGTTTGTGACATGGTACTCAAGTGAGTTGGTCTGTGGCATGGTACCCAGGCTAGTATGTTTGCGACATGGTACTCAGGTTGTCCAGTCTGTGACATGGCACTCAAGCTAATCGGTCTGTGACATGGTACTCAGGGGAGTCAGTCTGTGGCATGGTTTTCAGGTGAGTTGAGTTGTGACATGGTACTCAGGTGAGCTGGTCTGTGACATGGTACTCAGGTGAGTCAGTCTGTGGCATGGTTTTCAGGTGAGTCAGTCTGTGATATGGTACTCAGGTGAGCTGGTCTGTGACGTGATACTCAGGTGAGTCAGTCTGTGATATGGTACTCAGGTTAGCTGGTCTGTGACATGGTACTCAGGGGAGTCAGTCTGTGATATGGTACTCAGGTTAGCTGGTCTGTGACATGGTACTCAGGGGAGTCAGTCTGTGGCATGGTTTTCAGGTGAGTTGGTCTGTGACATGGTACTCAGGTGAGCTGGTCTGTGACATGGTACTCAGGTGAGTCATTCTGTGGCATGGTTTTCAGGTGAGTTGGTCTGTGACATGGTACTCAGGTGAGCTGGTCTGTGACATGGTACTCAGGGGAGTCAGTCTGTGGCATGGTTTTCAGGTGAGTTGGTCTGTGACATGGTACTCAGGTGAGCTGGTCTGTGACATGGTACTCAGGTGAGTTGGTCTGTGACATGGTACTCAGGTGAGCTGGTCTGTGACATGGTACTCAGGTGAGTTGGTCTGTGACGTGGTACAGGTGAGTTGGTCTGTGACATGGTACTCAGGTAAGTTGGTCTGTGACGTGGTACAGGTGAGTTGATCTGTTACAGGGTTGTCAGGCGAGATGGTCTCTGAGATGGTATTTAATTGGGTTTTTAAATATGATCCAACAGGGCAATCACTATATTTATACTTATTAACAGATATTTATTATTCTATTCATAAGTTAGTTCACAAAGAAGACAATAAATATTGTCTTTGGGACGATGACAAATATTGTCTTTGGGACGATGACCGTTTTGTATATCTCTGATATCCAAATTATAATGTTTATAGTCTTTTTAAACAGACAGTTAAATCAAATGGTTTTATTAATATTTTGAAACATTTGCGCTTAACGTCTATTTCCTTTTGTTTTTTTCCAAAGCATTTGTTTCTTGTGATCATGTTATTATTTTAGACGTGTATATAATTCAGAATATCCCAGCAATTGACTTTTATTCACAACAATATTTAATATGACTTTTAATATTGGGATTAAATTTCATTGGAAAACGGGATTCTTAACCAAATGAAAATTCATATTAATTTTATATTATTTTCATTCTATTTTTGTGTAGTAAAAACATCTAAAAATTTGTTTTAAAACAACTGACTTCTAACCCTCAGAATGAGTCAACCATTGATTCTTGGGCACTTACTAAGCTACTTCAAGCCAGGAAGTGGGGTTACAAAGCAGGAAGCCTACATCTCGTCTGCTGTCCTGGCCTTGATTGTAGGACTGACAGCGATCGTGTACAACCACACTGTATTGAGGAGTTTCAACTTGGGGATGAGGGTTAGAGTGGCTTTAAGTTCCTTGATCTATAGAAAGGTAACTTACATTTTAAGAACACTAATAAGACTATGGTTATTAATTGGTTGAAACCAATAAAATAATTAACAATTTATACTATAGATTCAAAAACATTAGAATAATCTATAGAAACTGAGACCGAACCAAGATCCTCTATATCTGGAGTAAATATTTATGCAACAAAGCTATGAGTATTATAGACTAAGAATAAAGTGAGTACATACATATTAGATAATTGGTTACATTATCTGCGATCTAATAATATAATCGCTTAATGGGTAACTATTATAACAATAGTCCCAAATATATAGAAAAGGCTAATGCTAATACCTGAATACAAATATACAATTGCCGTAAATAACAAGGCCAGGAAGGTACTTTCCGGGGACGTCGATGACTCCCCTCCGAAGGGTGAATCGCCAGGTGACCTTGACCACTGAGACTTCTTCATAACTGACTTACTGCTAGGGGTTAATACTAGAGTTGGACCGATACCGATTATCAATCCGATCATCGTCCGACTATGGCACAGTTAGTGCATCTGATGGTCGGCGTTTGTATTATCATTTATGCCGATTATTATAAATGAATAGATATATTATTAATTCTTAAGTCATAAATATAAAATACCTATTTGGGAAATATATATATATTTAATCCATTCCCTAGAATGTTTTGCCTTTTCAATCAAATTTAAAACAAATGGCGAGCAAATACTGTAACTTAACCACTGGGTCATTGGCATCAAAGACTCTTCGGCACAGCTGAATTGGTCATTTATACAATAAGAAGCTCACTCTATCCAAACAAGATCAAGATGCCGGTATTTTTAAATAACAACTGGCATTGAACGCACTGGTCACCAGGTCGACTACCTTGGCGACCGCGTTGTTCATTGACAGGCCCTTCCGAAAGCCGAATTGGTGATCCGGCAGGAGGAGGTTCACCTCCAGTCAGGCCTCCAATATAGCCAGGATCACTCTCTCCGCCACCTTGCCAACACAGGAAAGGAGGGAGATCGGCCTGTAGGACGCCGGGTAGGCGGGGGGGCTTTTCCGGCTCATGGATCGAAACGACGTACGCCACCTTGAGGAAAGTAGAGCAGTGTAAGGATGGCGTTGATTATTCGGATGAAGAGGACAAACAGCTTGCGAGAAAGGTGGATGAGGAGAAGGGGAGAGGCTTGGTTGAGCCCCAGGAGGGACGAGGTTTTAAGCCTCGCGAGCGCCCGAGATAACTCGTGGGGTGTGACCGGTCAAAAGTTGGGATAAGGATGGTGATACTTGACTGGGGGTAGGAAGGAATGTTCAGGATAATCTGCAGAAGGATCTGGTTCTCTCACTGGAGAGCCCGGCCACCACGCTAAACTGGCCTCAAACGCCACCGCCAAGGCCTCTTTTTGGTCCGAGGTGGCGGACGCCAAACCACCCACCACCCGCAGCTCCAGGATTAGATCTCGCCTGTGATGCATCCCCTTCAGGTGGCGCCACAGGGATAGATCCTTGGTATCTAGAACTTGGAGCCTCCTGCGCTGAGCATCCACCACCCTCCACAGATGGAGTAGCCGCCGGCAGCGGAAACGATGGACTAGATAGACCTCCCTGACTCTAAGGAGGTGAGACCACTGCCACAAGGCTCGCGCCCTGTCGTGGAGCCGCATCTCATCCAGGAT
>CABEEJ010000507.1:35707-47889 GCA_901482245.1 Timema douglasi
GAAGGGCCTGGCAGTCCAACTCCCCAGCGTCGGGGATGGGTGTGGCGGGAAAGACCACGTGGGCTAGCCTATCCTGGAATTTAGGCCAGTCCGCGCATCTGTAGTTGAAATGGGGAGGAAAGTCTACGGGCAGTGGAAGAAACTTTGGCCACAGGTCATAGGGTTGTGGTCGGAGGATTGGGACAGGTGGGTGACCAGAGGGTCGAGAAATTGCTTCCTCGTAGTCAGGATGAGGTCAAGGAAACTGGGCAGGTGACGGGGGTGTTCAGGGAGATAGGAAGGTAGATGGGGTGGTTGAGTAAATGCAGTGCCCGTCAGCGAACCGGCGGAGTACGGTCCCCCTGCAGTTAGTGCCAGCACAGCCCCAAGAGGTGTGTCTGGCATTGTAGTCACCCACCAGCACAACGCTGGCGTCAATACCCCAAAGAACCACCAGGTCCACCACCGATGGGCTGACCCCAGGTAAACCGTAGACAGTCGCGATTGTGGTTGAATACGCGGCATCTAGCAGCCTCACCTCCACGACCTCCAAAGACGTGAATCCGACCACCCGTTGGTGCTGAAGAGTCGCCCGGACTAACAAGGCCACGCCCCCTCCCTCCGGTAACCACCTCAGTACGCCCGATGATAGAGGAACCCGGGAACCTTGAAATCGGAAACCTCCGTGAGCCACGTCTCGGTCAGTAAAGCGATGTCGACGGAGGGGTCGGACATTAACTGGAGAAGTTCAGGAATTTTGTGAGTGAGCGACCTACAATTCTAAAGAAGGATATGAAGGGGGTGGTCAGATTAGACTGGACAAGGTCTCGAAAAGGATCTCGAAGCACTTTGACCAGTAGGGGGTGGTGGTGATTAAAGCGGCCAGGTGTTCCTCGAGGTAAGAAAGGTGTACACAGATGTTGAGGGGCGTAGAAGGTCCCAGATCTTGAACAGCCCTTTGAATAAGGAGTGAAAGTCTGAGGTCTGGTTGGAATGGGCAGGAGGGCACGCGGACCAAGAGTGGTGCGTGTGGGGAGCGGGGCCGTGGCCGGCATTGTAGGAGGCGCCCGTGTGCTCTTAGGCAACACTGGAAACAACCAGGCGTGGGTTGGAAGGTGAGGTGGGAGTTTTCCGGGACGACCGGGGGTTCGCTGCGATGAACGAGTCTGGCTGGTCACCACCAAGCGCTGACGTGACTCGATGTACCTGCGCCTGTGCGCACAGATTCCAGCGTTGGTGGGGTGAGGTTCCTCACAATTGGCACGACGTTCCAGGCCTGTGCGAGGACCCTCGCATATGGAGGACGCGTGAGGCTTACCACACTTGACGCAGCGCTCCTGGCGAAAGCAACTGATGGAAGGGTTACCGAAACCCTGACAACGATGGCACTGCTGGGCCACATTCCTACGCCTGAAGGGTTTCAGTGTAATTTTCATGTGTGAGAGAACGGTCTCTCTCGACAATCTATGGAGTTGTTGGCGCCCGACCAACGTCACCAGAAAGACCGGAAACGACTGCTCCACCTGATCTGTCCCAGTGAGCTTTGCACCCAGGCGTGTCACCCTTCTCACTAGATATCCTTTGTTCATTAGGGCGGCTTGGATTTCTTCGCTTGGTGAATTCACCGAAAGTCTCCTAATGACGAGGCACCGGTCTCGTTCACCGTCAGTAAGAAAAGTATACGGCTGATACCCCTGAAGTACCAGCATCTCCAAGAGAGTGGAGGGGTCGGCCAACGTGTCCACGTAGAACGTGACACGATTAGCTGACCACTTCGGCTCAGTCTGGTGGTGGCCACGAAGGGATTTACTTTGAAATTCCCCTCGCAGACGATTACCAGGACTCTCTCGGTCCTGGTACTGGAGGGCGTGGTCTGTGAAATGACCGGCTTACCAGGGGCCTTCAGTATGACCCGTTTTCCCGATAACATGCCCGGGCCCAGGGACCTGTAATCACCTTGGCTCCAGTCCCAGCCCCGACCCCGACCTGCCGGTAGCAGCCGACGTCGAACCAGACCCCGTTGGGATGGGAGTGGCTAGGCACGAGCGCCTGCCTATACAAATAGGAGGCGCAAACTCACCCGAGTCGTTTGTTGGCAGATTACTGAGGGTGTCAAATCTATTCGCTGGTCGTCGAACCGGTGTTGGGTGGTTCCATGTTCGGTCCTTTTTTTATCGATCCCTCCCACTCTCTTGATGTCCCTCTTTCCGTTTCCATGTGTTTTGTTACAATATCTCCCCCAGTTCTATGCCTTCTGCACATTCTATTGAGTTCAAGTCTGCCCACGAGTAGTGGACGGCTACAGTTGTACCTAACGTTTCAATAATATTCAATTATCCTCTCCCTTAATTCTGCTGTACCAGAGGGGCAGAAAATGTCCACTGGAGAATGTTTTATTTTCGTTTTCACACCAGGGCTCCCTCACCAGGGCTACGTATGGAATTATCACCGTAGCTCAAGTGGTGTACTATTATTTTCTTCGATCGACCTCGGCGTCTCTCTCTCTCTTTTCCTTTTATCTGTTTTATGTTAGATCTACTATCCTATGTTTTCTGTTTTTTCCTCACCATCATACTGTATATTTGTATATTTTTAAAGGTCCTTGATGGCCCTATAAAGGCGATGGGGAGGGTCTTTTCATTATTTTCCCTCCCCGCACCCACTGTAACCAATTAATCAGCCCATGAGGTCACTACATGCTTTTATTATGGTTTTATAATTCGTTTTTATGTCATATTACGTTCAAGAGCCTTTTTGGGGGCTGGTGTTCGTTATGTGTATAGAGTAACTGCTTTGTGCAAACATTTATAACTAGTGTTACAACAAAAATAAAACCTAACAAACAAATCGGGGGTGGGTGGAGGCTCTGTGTCCTTAGCGTCCCACGCAGGTCCCTTTTAAGTGGGGGCCCAGTCCTCCGGGGAGAATAGGCTCTAAGGTCCTTGGTCCATCTCCCCATTTGGGTTGGCGGCCACCTCGTCGACCGCAATTGGTATGGCAGCCGGCCCCCCACAAGTTGGTGCTGGGGGAGCGGCAAGAAACGTAGGTGTTGTTGATTGGTTGGCCGCGGGGACCAACGGCGTCTGGTCCATTAGCATGACCCCACAAGGGGTCGGGCCCAGAACCCCATCCGTTGGATCGGTCGTACCAGCTGGGGCCGTCTGCTCCCTCGTCTCGTGGAGGTGGTCCCTTTTTTGTCCGTAGAGGGAGGCATGGAAGACTGCCCCCTTAAGTCTAGTGTGCTCATCCCCGGTTGGGGCTTCATAGTGGTCCACCGCGGCGGGGGTGAAAGCAGACACACTGCATACTGCGGCGGTGGTCGTGAAGGTGACCGAAGTCAAAATCGCAAGTTATTATGCTGGTGTTAGATGCTTCTCCTGTCTGCTCGTAGGAGGCGGCGCAACCAGTAACCGGTGCATTGACCCTGGTTTCTGTGGGGCTCCACTTGTGCTCTAAGGTGACTACGTAGAAAGGTAGACCTCTCCGTCACCAGCTCCAACGAGTACAAATTGCGCAACTCAATGTTATTACGTTTCCCTTGATATATGTCCTTCTGGACATGACAAAAGTGTAAAAATTGGGCTTCCTGGCCCTCTTCTATGTTCTCTTTGATCATCGCGATCTCGTAGGAGTGTAGCGGACTCGTTCCTGGTGGCTCTCTCCTTCTGTTGACATGGAGCTGTGCTACGCTGTTGGCTCCTTGGAGGAGGGGGACTTCAGCGCTGTCCATCAGCTAGCACTTCCTTGCGTTGGCTATCTGCCTCGGCTTGGTGGGCACACAATTGGGAGACGGATCGTCCTGGGAGTTGCGGATTTTGAAGAGGGGGTTGGGATGAGTTTAACAAGATGTTCAGGGTTCCATGGGGTTAATGGGAAACAATAGGATGTAGGGTTATGGTGATATATCCATGAGGTGTATCCCGTGTAAGATACTACCTGTATCAGAATTTACCTCACTTTTTATTGTTATTAACCCCTAGCAGTAAACCTGGTATAAAGAAGGACTTTCTTGGCCTATCTACATTGTGGCAATTGTCGTTCGTTTTGTAAAGTAGTATTGGGATTATCGTTTTTTATGTATTCTCCCATGGTCAGCTATTTTAGGAAACATCACATTTTTCTGATATTAAACTTTTGATATTTCAATATAAAACTTAACCCGCCTCGGTGGCTTAGTTAGCTAACGCACTAGTTTTGTGTTGAGCTAGACTTACAAGGACAGGGAGATCAAGGTTCGAATTTCGGTTGGGTTAACTGGGGTTGTTTTTGTCTAAATGATTTTCCACGCAAATGTGGGTTCACTTCCTCTAAATTAAACCTTCCTAATTCCTATATCATTAGCGTAATTACTACATAAGCGTATATTACCCAAATGGGTAGTAAGATGATGTGCTAAATAAATAAATATAAAACTTGTGAACTTAAAGGATAATCTGTATGACAGACGTATGCACACATATTCTTAGTTTTCCACAACTCATGTGTACACCCTTAGTTTTCCACCACACAAACAGAACAGTTGGCTGCCTTAATACTTCTACTGGTGATAACGGTGGGATATAAAGTAGAGGAGTTAGTTTTACTACTACATATGCATACACATCCTTAGTTTTCCACCACACAAACAGAGCAGTTGGCTGACTTAATCCTTCTACTGGTGATAACGGTGGGATATAAAGTATAGGAGTTGGTTTTACTACTACACACGTATATACACTCTTAGTTTTCCACTGCTAAACCACAGCAGTTAGGTGTCTCAATTCTTCTGTTGTTGATTATATAAACCCTTGTCTCCCAGAGCCTGCGACTGAGTCGAGATATCCTTGTGGGGACCGGTTCGGGGAAGATCATGAATATACTCTCGAGCGACTTGGCGAGGTTCGACATTGTATGCTACTACATGAACAGCATCTGGGTCTCTCCTTTATCTGTGCTCATTCTGCTCTACTTAGTGTGGATCGAGGCAGGACTAGCTGGTGGTCTTGGGGTCCTAAGTGTCATCTTGTTTCTAGTGCCGACACAGGGTGAGTAGCATCTTGACGGGACTGTCTGAGGGTCTCGGGACCCTGATTGTCAAATTGCTGCTATTTTAGACAGACGGTGAGTCTTGGTGGAACTGTTTGAAGAGCTTGAGGCCTTGTGTGTAAACTTGCTGCTAGTTTCAACACAGGATGAGCCTTGGTGGGACTTTCTGTAGGTCTTGGGGCCCTGAGTTTCCTATCGTTGTTATTTGAGGCACAAGGTGAGACTTAGTTGGACTGTCTAGAGGCCTATATACCATAAGTGTCAACACAGAGTGACCCATGGTGTAACTATCTGAAGGGCTTGGGGCATCCTTCTGTACCACATTAAACAACTAATTATTTTATCAGACATACAAGCTATTGGTTACTTTATTATTTAACTTTCTCTTCACATATAGGCCCTAAGTATCAGCCAATTATACATTTTTTCAAGGACGACGAAAACTTAAAAAAAAGAGGGGGGAGATACGTGTATATGTATCTTAATAGAACTTAAGACCCATATCTGAGCAAAAGAATTAGATACAAATATACATATACATGAAAGTGACCCCCTCTCCTTCTGATAGTCCCCACATAGTCAAGTTTTCTACCATTTTCTACAACCGCTCAGTGAAGAACGCACTCTTTTCAATACCATGTTTAACCATTTGTTAAACTTAGCCTATTTCTGCAAGAGGAGTTCTACGTATCGACGTCAGACTGCGCTCAAAACAGACGCTCGGCTGGGAATAATGAACGAGGTCATCACTGGTATGAAGATTATTAAAATGTATGCATGGGAGAAGCCATATTCGAAGCTCATCGGAAATGCTAGGAAGTAAGAGCAATTCTATCCACATGCACTAGCAATATGCTATAGTATATCTATTACAACAAAATAAAATAGAATAAACACAAAATAACAAAACACGATAGTATTTTGGTTCAAAAACTAATAAAGTTTAAATCATTTATTTAATAGAAATTACAGTTAAATGTTCTTTGAATATTACTACGGTAGAGTGCCAATAGGCGAGTTATTAGCAACTCGATTATATTAACAAGGAGGCGAACAGGATGTGAACGGTAATTTTAAAAAAAATTGACATAATTCTTATGAATGTAGGACATGAAAACCCACCAAGGAAAAAGAAAACACAAAAGATTGAATGGCTGTTCAGAGATTGAAATTCAGCCTCCCAGATCAGTACCGCAATGAAAATAAAACGCACACTCGGCCCTTTCGGTCAAATATTTTTGGAATTAAACAAAAGTGGTCATGTGTGTGTGTGTGTGTGTGTGTGTAAATATATATATATATATATATATATAGACAGATAGATAGATACAGAGAGAGAGATACATATTGAGACTGTGAAAATGTAAATATCTTGATCTTTAAGCGATGAACTGCTCGAGATATTTATTGGACTTACTTATCGCCATGGCTTATGAGTTATATTACATTCCACTTGCACTTTTGGACTCATGAGCCAAGGTAGTGTTCGTGAGCATATCATCTGGAAAAATTCGCGAAGTCACAGAGGATACAATATGGGAAGGATCTGGGACTTTCTTTTTGCCTTTCTATCGAGCTTTCTCAATTCACTTTTCAGTATAGAGAACATACCGGATCAAATACAATCATCTTGGGCAATTTATCAGTCTTGTTTCATGTTATGACAGTCAAAATAATACATCTCTCTCTGAAATAGATAAACATTGCTACATTCATTTGTAGAAATCAACAAGATAGCTTAATTCCTTCTAAAAGTGTTCATGAACTCAACACAGTAACAAGAGGGAGTGTCAATTGATGTTCTATCTATTTTTCAGAGCTGAAATAGTTGAGCTTAGGAAGATGTCTTACATGCGAGGCATGTTCATGGCTCTGAACATTTGCTCTAGTCGTACGGCTCTCTTTGTTACTATGATATCGACTGTGTTACTAGGAGGGGTGCTATCTGCAGACAAGGTAATTAAAACATCTTAATGCAACATGTACATTTTACCATCCCAACTAACAAGATGGGAGATTTATAATGTTTTATGTTTAGGTGTTCGTGTTTGCCTCGTATTTCAATACGATATGTCTCAATATGACGACACCCTTTGTGAGGGCCTTTGCAGAGCTGGCTGAAGCTTCCGTCTCACTCACTAGGATTGAGGTAATTTTGTCCTGGGATAGCTCATCAAACATAATTAAATATTAAATTTCTACAAAACCAATTGCTATTTGCTACAATATATTGTAAAATGTAGAATTGCCTACCAACTATGATACATAACTAACTAAATTGTAAATGACACTGCCCACCCGCCCACATGGAATGCGGAGGGAGGCTTGTTGATCTGGGATGGTTCCATACTCTGCAGCTATTAGATATACTGTCGAACGAGCATTCATTTTGTAGTTTTACTTTTGGAGAAGGGGAAATATATATTATATATACAAACACAATTTCTCCTTCTTCAAAATCTACATGTACACATTTTATAATATATACACAATATAAGGATATATCATATTATAATATAGGCCTATTTATACTCTATTTTATATATTATATTATATATTATACATATTGCAAATATATTATATACATATTGTATTCAAGTATAGGGAGGTGTGTAGACAATTGATGAGGATGGATTAAGTACGAAGTTATTTTTTAAACTATATGCATAGTTTCTTGCCTACCCCGTAAGGGAACAGCTTGCTTAGATGTATGTATGTATGTATGTATGTATGTATGTATGTATGTATGTATGTATGTATGTATGTATGTATGTATGTATGTATGTATGATATATTATAATTTACATTATATAATATATTATGTGTTTAAAATATACTATGCATATATATGTTATATTATTATAATATATCTATTTAATTTAAATTAGTTGAAGTGTGGTACGGATGTACCCATAATTACAGTGACTTGCGTCCTGTGTGTTTATATGTATATATAAATAATATGCAGATAAATATCTAATGTAAGTCCCAAGTCTGGCTTGTGGCAATGAGGTAGGAAAGCTAGGTTTTTATTTGTTTTGTTTTTTGTGTTGACTCAAAGGACTTTATGACACAAGAAGAATTTTCAAAGGATAAGCCGACACAGGGTATCGAGCCTCCTCCTATAGGGACAGCTGTACTTATAAATAAAATGGTGGCGAGGTGGAAAGATTCCTCTACTGACAACACACTTGAAGATATTTGCATGCGAATCAAGCGGGGAAAACTGGTAGCAGTGATTGGACCAATTGGATCTGGAAAAGTATACACACACAATACTGAGCTATAAAACAATTCAAGCTTTATGGGAACATTTGAAAACCTTGAATGGAGTTAGTTGAATTTACCTGTATCTAACTATAGACAATGAGTTATTGAAGTTACTAATTTACTATATTACCTGCTTGAATGGCCGAATGGTCTAAGGCGCTACTCTCACAGTAGACTAGGCCCTTGATGACAGGAAGATCAAGGTTAAAATCTTGATCGGGTGTTCTGAGGAAGGTTTCCTAAAATGGTTTTCCACTCTCTCTCTCTCTCTCTCTCTCTACATGCGAATGACGGTGCATTTCTTCTAAATATATCCTTCCTAAAACTACTAGCGTAACTAGTACATAAGCGTATAACCCAAACGGGTACTAAAATGCGATGCTAAAAAAACCTTAATATATCTGTTTGCCAAATTCTGTATCGTGTTTTCCTGCAGAGCTCCCTGATGGAGGCTATGTTGGGAGAGCTCTCGGTAACATCAGGATCTTGCGTCGTGAACGGCAAGATCTCATACGCCTGTCAGGAGCCATGGGTGTTCGGGTCCACCATCAGACAGAACATCGTGTTTGGAAGCACGTTCAACAAGACACGCTACGACGAGGTGTTGCGGGTGTGCGCTCTTCTACCTGACTTGGAGCAGTTTCCTCAGAGAGACCTGACTTTAGTCGGGGAGCGAGGCTCTTCACTGTCAGGAGGGCAGAAGGCGAGGGTTAATTTAGCGAGGTGAGACAATATTTTCTATGATGGCACTATTTTTCAAGCCGGTGGCCAGCTTCCATTTGACCGACTGTGCCATTAGGAAGGTTTTAGTTCGACAACGATTAAGGTGGAATGTAGGGGACGCGAGAAAAGGCCAGTTTTTTAAGCAAAACTTTTTTTTTGCTAAAATAAAAAAAATATTGCTTCAGTACAAACATGAAGTTAAATTGTCTTCACTTGGTGATATCAACATTACTTGAATATATGTCACTATCATATTATTAGTATTTTATAAGAAACTTTTTAAATTAAGAGAAAAGTTGGCATTAAATTCCAGGACATCCTTGAAAGATATTAAAACAGCTGACGATATCACCATGTGAAACAAAATTAACTCTATGTTTGTACTGAAGCAATATTAGAATTTTTTTATACAAAAAAAACGTGTTTTTATATAAAGAATGTAAAAACTGACCTTTTCCTCCATCTCAATTACATTCAATTTTAATCAAACACCCTTCAAATTCAAAAATCTTATTTTTAATGGCACATATAAATAATATGTTAATTCTTCCAACTTAAATAAGGGTTTGTATTTGAACACACACTGAAATATAATATAATTCACAAACCAAAATTAGTTGCCCATTTTATATTAACCACAATAACTGTCCAGAAAGATATTTTCAGGTTGTGATAAAATTAAATTAAATTAGATAAAACCCTACAAAACTTGAATAACGTATAAGGGCTATGAGTGGGATTTAGTTCATACGAATGAAAAAGCCTATTAATAATTATTTTATCCACCACATTCTAGTGATATTTTGTTAACCAATAATTCCGTGAATTATAAATTGGACTATGCATAATTTAATATAATCTGTAGACACCTAAAAACTACACCATTATTAACAATACTTACCCTTAATTTTGGCAACTATTGGTTTATTGTGTTATCATGTGTACTCTACGTGTTTAATTCAAAATTTAATTTGATTGCAGAGCTGTGTACAATGATGCTGATGTATATCTACTAGATGATCCTCTATCCGCTGTAGATACACACGTGGGAAAACACTTGTTCGACGAATGTATCAACTCCTACCTGAAACACAAGACACGGATACTAGTTACACATCAACTGCAGTACCTGAAAGATGCGGACACTATTATCATACTAAATAATGTAAAACATCACTTCACAAATTACCATAGCAGAGGATACTCTACATTAGTTTAGAATAAAACATATTAAAACACAATTTAACTCACTATAAATATACAATTATAGCTCATTTCTTGTTGTATTTATTATTTATAAGGTCACACATGTGTTCCCAACATTTTATGAGGCTTAATCACGAAACTTAATTATAGTTGAAATATTATATATGTTCCTTTGGTTTGTATTTAAGTGAAATCAGTATGACATTTTATATCTGTGAGTATTCAGAAATTGACTTTGATGGGGTTATATCTGTACCTTTTTTCACTTTAAACATTTAACGGTAACCTTTTTAAGTATCCAGTCGTTAGTTTAGTCTTAAAATGTATCCTTTAAATTCGACACATCCTCACTACTTATGTTCTATAATAAATATATGCGTGTTAACTCATAGCCCAGTTTTATGAAATTATCAGAGAGTAATAATGTACTGTTGCCCAGGGTACGCCTAAATATACTATTTGTACATTATTTCCGTGGAGGCACTTTCCATGTTCCGATGAAATGAGATGATCGTAACAATGATTATAAGGGTGTGGAACCAGTAGAAACTCTTAACCCAACTTAATCTTATCCAATTTTGGTGCCCGTATGGATAATTTCACTTTCGATAAAATAAGTGAGATTTGAACCCTGAAACCCCTGGTTGGTAGACAGTTGTGCGGACCACCATATCAAGGAACCAGTTGAGTTCTTGTCTTATAGTTGCAACCCGAACGTGTAGAGATACGTGGTGACAAAAAACACCAACATAACATTAATATTCTTTAAGATCTCATTAATAAAATCTGCTATCATGACTGGAGAAGGAGTGACATATTTGTATTCCCCCATCTCCCCCCTGATTGTTTTATGTATTCAGTGGTTCCATCATAACCTTGTATAGTTTAGCACTCCGATATTAATATGATTGTTCTGTGCAAATCCAATTATTGTTTTCTTTCAAGGGTAAAATCGAGTTGGAAGGGACATTTGAGGAGTTGATGTGCAGTAACATTGATTACGCCAGACTCCTGGGAGTGGACGAGTCTCTGGTGGTGGGGGAGGAGTCCTGCGAGGAGGATCTGGGGGACATTCATCAGTTCCGTAAAGTGTCCCGTCTCATGAGGGAGCTGTCACGCATGTCTATTATGGTACACATATAATTTGTTCGTGAGGCACACAAGGGAACAATACTGTGCTTTTAAACATGTTTTTGTGTTCATTAAGAACGAATGAATACCATTCAACTGTAGCTTAATAAAATTAATTATAGATAAAAATTGTATATTTTCTAAATAATTACAAACACAACAATGTAAAATATGTTTTAAATATTGGTTTATCTTGTTCTTTTCTAGTAATGACGTGTACTTTATTTAAACATATGAGCATATAGAATCGAATAGAAACGAAAGTTTAATCACAGTCATAGCGTTGACAATGAATAATTATGGCTTCAGACAAAACTAAAACTAGCCTGGTCTTAATGTTTATATATTTAAAACATTTTCAATTTAATCATAATTATTAATTTATATATATATAGAACATTTTAAATCATGATAATAACTGACGTTAATTTATTATTCTATTAAAACAAACATTATCTATCCTCAGAGCAAACTATCCAATAAGTCTGCCTTGATAGAAGAAGAGGACTTGGGAATCACTCAAAACAGGCGACGCAGGTCTTCTATCTATCCTAAAGTAGAGCGTTCGTTGCTGCTGGATTATTTTCGCTGCGGGGCAAGCAGAACTGTGCTAACAATCACTGCAGCACTTTTCTTTCTCACTCAAGCCGCCTGCAGCGGAGCAGATTACTGGACATCTTTCTGGTACATTATTTGATCTGAGGGGGTAAATATCTTGGTTGCCAATATATTCTCGACATTAACATTATTTGATCTGAGGGGGTAAATATCTTGGTTGCCAATATATTCTCGACATTTACATTATTTGATCTGAGGGGGTAAATATCTTGGTTGCCAATATATTCTCG